>BSBK01007235.1:0-307865 GCA_027943335.1 Chamaecyparis obtusa | reverse complement strand
AGACATCCCAGCATGTTGGAATAAAATAAACCTTCCAATGTGCCAAAGAGAATCCACCCCATCTTATGGCATCATCCATCTGGGAAATGGTCTGCATAGACTACATCAAACTTTGTTGTGCACTGGAATAAAGGAAACCTTCCAACACACCAATGAGTGGCCACACTACCATCAAAATTGAGTATTATGAATTCACTCACCATTGCACTAGAACAAAAATCTTTTTATAATGCACCACCAATCTGATGGTATACACTAACTCATCATTTCATACAAGCACAAAAAATCAACGCATTAACATGATGAGATAAAAATTTCATCCCAAAGCGCCAACAAGATGACAAACAAGGCACTTAAGAGCCACTTCATGCACATGAAAAATTCAAGGGTTAAGTTACATGTGAAGTGAACATCACTAGGGGTATAAAATAGAATAATATTAATACATTAGGCAATTAAAATGTGACACTTGTCTCAATTATGGTGACTTTGAAAAAGAAATTGGTTCCATCATACATTTGCCTTGGAATTAAAAATATGTTGTTGATATGTGTATGTCATTTTTCTAGTGACTTTGAGAAGGAAATTAGTTCCATTGGATCATATATTTGCCTTGGTATTGAAAATATATTGTTGATATGTGCATGTCAATTAACTTTCACAAAATTCTAGGCCCACCATTCATTTTGCAAAATCATGAAACCTCTATAGTAGAATGGATCAAATGACATTGACTATCAGGGTGGCACCACATGAAAACTAGAAATTCAAACAAGCTTATTTGTTGTCCATAAATTCATGTAATATTATCCTAGATTGTGTAAATTTGTTGTCACTAAATTTGAACAAGCTTCTAATGTGGGTCCTATTTTTCCAGTTCATAATTTTTATCTTGCAAAATGCATTTCATTGATTAAACCAAAGGTACTATATAAAATTATGAATTAATGTGAGTCGTTGATCAAACCAAAGGTGACAAGCTTCACACACTTTTGTTGTAGGATGATATATCAAAACTATAAACTAGGAACACATTTCTACATCAGCTGAAAATCAAATAACACTTTCATCACAATTGTAATAGTGTGAAACTACAAACTAGAACATGTGTCTGCATAGTAATAAATAAAGTAGTCAAATCAAATAACACTATCATCACATCAAGTGATTTGATTGACATTTTGTTTCTGTAACATTACTCGCTTGACATGGCTCAACGTTTAAATAATTCAAAATTAATACACTTTACTCACATGTACAACTTTAATAAATAGAAAATATTTGGCTGTAGATTACTCGGGTGGGAACTTACTTATTTTTATATATAAATCCTTTAGGTTTTCAATTTCCAAATCAAGTAAAAATTTATAGTTATAGTGGTGAATTTTTTTGTATGAAAAGTATTCGCCAACTTATGCCTTCGTACTACGAAACAAAAGGAAGCTTTTTGGGGGGGAGAGGGGGGGAAGGTCAATCCTAATAGACTGAGAAACATTTTATAATTTAAGGATGATGACTTCATTTGGAATGTTTCAATGATCCTGCGTGATGACTATCTTGTGGTGGAGGGCCATTACAAGTTAAATATGAAAAGTACATCACTCTTCTTAGCATGGTGTCTAGAATTATACACGGTGGTAGAGACGAGGTAGCTTGTGATTTCTTGTGTTTTTAAAGAATAGAGAAGTGGATTGGAAAATATCCTAGTCAGGTTGTGGACAGGGGTGGGTTTGTTAGCCTATGATGAAGAGTGGTTCTAAATTGGTTCAAAGGGGACCCCTCTATTCATAATTTTCTTGTTTGGAATGTGTATGAGAATCCTAAAGTACATCTAGGGAAACTGTGAGTAAAGGCTTAGTGTCATTGAAGATTACCTCTACATAAAAGAGGCTTGCAAGTATACAGTGGAGAGTACCTAGGGGTAGGGAGAGCCTAAACATCAAGGAGGCCATCCAAAGGGAAGCACAAAGGTGAAGATGAAAAGGATTGACTCTAGCATAGTGAGGTCGTCAAAGAAAGAACAACAATGGTATCTCCATAGGACTCCCATCTATGTTTTGATGTTCTTGGGAGGGAAACTGGCTACTACATAAGAACTCTAATTTTTGTAATGCTATGTAAACTTTACTCACCATAAAAATTGTTACACTTTTTCATATTTATATTACTCGTCGGATTCTTGTTTATTTTTTTATGTTCAGGGTGGGGAAGTTGGTTACTACAAAAGAAATATATTTTTTGTAATGTTATGTAAACTTTATTGACCAACAAAACTATTACACATTATATATATACATACACACACACACACACACACACACACACACACACACATATATATATATATATATATATATATATATATATATATATATATATATATATATATATATATATATATATATATAATATATATATATATATATATATATATATATATATATATATATATATATATATATATATATATATAATTTGCTAGTATAATGATTTTATTAGTTTTACTATAAAAGGTATCATTCACAAACAAATTTTATAGTTTTTTATACTAAGTAAATACCACTAGTAAAATGAATTCATTGGTTTAGTATGGTGGTGTAAATCACCAATAAAAAGAACCATTCACATTAAAACATGTCTCAATCAACAAATTATTTATTATATTTATTTGAATACAAGGCAAAATTGCTAAAACTATTACATTTCTCCAACATATGTAAAAAAACTATTTTCCAACCACAATAATATTATGTTTGCACAAGAAACAAATAATTTTTCTATATAATTACATGTGATTTCTACAAATATAAAAAAATTCACTACTATTTTTTTAACTTTTTGAGGGGAGGGGGGGACGTCTTAAAGTTATCATTGATCTCCACCCGCCGATTGTGAAAAACATCTGCATGCTAAGGGAAACGATTAGGAAACCTTGTAACTACTTCACTAGGGATGAACACCAATATAGTCTTTTGGATGAGAAAGTGTATGACTCTCATCAATATTGGCTAGCACTAAATCCAACTCACCCATAAATGCATCCTTCAATAATTTCTAGCATAAAATTGTTGCAAAGATTTTACACCCCTCAACTAAGATAATTATAGCCAAATGTACACCTAGGATTTCCATGTTCACTCTATATCTGTGATTTTTCATGATACAACTTTGGCCCAAAATTTATTCCACTTCATGCATGATAAGAAAAGTTGGGTGCTTCAAAATCTCTTGCACTCACCTATCTAGAAACTCTCCAAGAAAGGAAATTTGTAGTTTATTGAAAACCAAGTGGATAAGGGAATTCATAGATAGAAGAGATAAAATTAGAGAGATCTAATAAAAAAAAGGAAGTTCAAAATTCAAAGGGTAAATGAGAATAAAAATTTGGGTGTCGTAGGATATAAGGAATGTTGGCACTACCAACTGATAATCTCTTATATGTTACTTTTTCTTCCTATTTTATATACACAATAGAGACATTATAAAATCTAATAAACTAAATGTGAAAAAAAAAATTCTTTCAATATACAACTATTAATAAATAGATTATCAAACTGTATAAGGTAAAATATGGATGAGGTCCTAGAACAATGGTTTGCACATAAAAGAGATCCCAAAGCCACTATTTTACACTTATATGAAATTGTATTGATATGGAAAGTAAATATAGATGATTAATATTGAAATTAAGAAATAAAGGTACTTACCTCCGAAAAAGAATCGGCTAAAAACTCTGTCAAATGATCTCAGAAACTATTGATTCCCATTATCCCAAATCAAAACTATGAGATCTACAAAACCCAGAAATCTTTTTCTGAGATGAGATCAAGTCGACTTTGACTTTGTTCGTAGATCTCAAAATTTTAGCGAAAAGGGTATCCAGATCTGCACTTCAATTCATCGTCCCACACCTATACCTGCAAGAAAAATGGTTTTATTTGTTGGGGGGAGGATTTTTCCTTATTCAAACCCCAATTTAGGAATTAACCTTGAAATTGAATTGAAATTGCTGGAATAAACAAAGTAAATGGAACAATTCACCTTGCTTGAGTTGAAACCCTTGTGGAGGATTCAAATCCTTGAATCCACAAGAATGGATGAATGTAGAATTAAATGTAGGATGTCTCCAATCAATTGTCTTTAGATCTTCAACACCAATCTTGAATGGATCTTGAATTAGGAAGAGGCTTGAATGGAAATGGAGGAATCTTCAACAAGAGGGCTCCATAGAGCTTGAATACTTCAATGGCTTCTAATGGATCTCCTTGATGAATTGAATGCTTGAATGCTTGAATTCTTGAATGCTTGAATGCTTGATCTTCTTACTTTCTTTCACTTGAGAGCTTGATCATGAAAGTGGATGGAGAAAATGAGAGAGGAAGGCTCCCTTTTATAGTGATCTAGGGCATAAGAGGGGCCTCATAGAAAACAATAATTAAGGGCCCATGGCACAAAACTCTAGAGAGGTGCACATGGAGAGGAAATTAAATTAAAGTCTTGACACAAAACTCTAGGAGGGGACCACCCTTAATATAGAAATAAAATAATTATTTAAGAGCCTTGTTACAAAATTAGAGGTAAGGCCAACCCCAAAGTTAATTTGAGCATTAGGTACAAAACTCGAGAAAGGCTAATCTCCAATAATAAATTAGGAATCCTCTACAAATATCAAGAAAGGTCCACCTCAAATATTAATTTTAGAATTTGACACTTAATCCAAGAAATAGTGGCCCTGAAGAGGGAAAAGACAAGTTTTTGATAAAATCCCAAAACCAGAAGCTAACCCCAAGGATCCTGGACCCTAGGGTCAAGGATGAGGTCGACCTTGACCTAGGTCAGGGTTGAGGTCATCCCTAACCTAGGTCAGGGTTGAGGTCAACCTTGACCTAAGAGGTCGACCTTGACCCTAAGGTCAAGAATATCAGGTTCACAGTCCAAAATGCTAGGAAAATGCCAGGAAGAAGTGGAAAAAGGGGAAGAACAGGGGAAAAATCCAGATCCAAGTTGAGTACCCATTCAAGGCATTCAACATGATGCCAAACCACTTACTCGGAGGGCTAAATTCTCTTATTATGGAAGTGCTTCCATTTTAAGACAATACATTAAGCCCCCACTTTAGCAAGAGTATGGACTCGATGCAAACTCTTGGTAAAGGAGATCACAAAGAAAAAGATAATTTTATTGAAATCAAAGGGACAAAGGAATCCTCAAACCCCCAGGGACTCAAGTCTTTGTCAACTCCAAGATTGTAATAAGAGAGACATTACTAAAGAAAAGAGAGAAAAGGAGAGAGAGGAGTGGTTAGCTTGCCCAGTAAGATGTGTGTATCTCACTGTGAACCACAAAAGGATAGGATGGCCTACCAAGAAAACACTTGATAGTCACCCCATAATGTTGTGCACCTTCTGGTGGCTTTGTGCATGTATGTAGTGTGTCTTCTAAAAAATTTTATAAAGTACCCATGGATCCACCTTCTTGTATCACCATGGAATACAAAATGTGTGTCTCCTCAAGATTTAGCAACTTATGTGCGTTACCTTCAAAAGATTTAGCATATGATGCATGTCTTTTCAGGATTTAGCAACTTATGTGTGTTACCTTCAAGATTTAGCATATTGAAAATTTTGAAAAATGTGTGTCTCCTCAGGATTTAGCAACTTATGTGCATTGCCTTCGGAAGATTTAGCATATTTGAAATTGGAAATGTGTGTCCCTTCAGGATTTAGCAACTTATGTGCATTAGCTTCAAAGGATTTAGCATATTGAAAATTGAAAAATGTGTGTCTCTTCAGGATTTAGCAACTTATGTGTGTTACCTTCCGAGATTTAGCATGCTTAAAAACAAAAGGTTAGAACAAAAATACATAATATAGAACAAGGGAGGCCGTATATATGCCCCCCTCCTTAAGATGGAAAAAACATACTATTTTGACATGTTAAGGAAAGAAAAGAACAAGGATAAAGCCTTCTTCAACATCAAGACAACACCCAGTCCAAGCCAAGAAGGTCACAGCTCCTATGAGGCCATGGAAGAGACGAATGCAAAGAGATATCATGCAAGAAGTGAAAAAGTAACCCTTGTGAGGGATAGCACACTATTCAACTTCCAAGGTGAGAGATTTATCCACCATAGAAACCCAATGTCAAACAACGAAATAGGTTGTGATCAAGGACAAAGATCCTCAATGCAAAACAAAAATTTTATGTATAATTGGATATCACATAATAGATAGATACTACTTAACCAAGGAAAGAGGTGAATCCCAAAAAGACAAAAATGAAGGAGATGACATCCTTGCCCCCCAAGTGTAGGAACAAGGATGGAAAGGGACCTATTATATCACTCGCAATGCTATGCAAGACAATGATCCCCCAAGTATTAGGCTAACATGTTTTACATAATGTGGAGCTCCATAATAGGAATGTAAATGTTATTTAGAGAAAATAGTATTGAAATACAACTCATTGTCACATCATATATAAATAACCTTACTATCAATGAGCTGCCTAATCTTATAATGTAAAGCTTGACATTCATTAGTAGAGTGATCATGAAATCTATGATATAAACAAAAAGGAAGAGTCTTCAAGTGTTGACTACATTTCTTTTTGCGTTTAGGTCTAGTAATCATCTTAGCATGAAGGAGTTTATGCAAAAGAACTTCTCAGTCAAATTCTTTCATAGTTTCATCATGTTTTGAAGTGTTATTCGAGATGTTGTTAACATTGATTTATTGTTGAGGATTAAATCCCTATCCATAAGAATGCTCATGCCCCCCAGTGTGTAAGGGCATTTGAATTCCCTATTTATGCTTACCACATCCTTGAGCATTAAATCCTTGTTTAACTAGGAAATGATAACCAGGACCATAATGAGAAGCCATATCAGAAGAAGTCAATGGAACCTCAGTAGTCACAATATCATTCTTAGTAAATTTGACAGATTCATTGTGGGTAGAAGCAGTGAAAAAGTTATTACAAAGGGGTTTAGAAGTAAAAACTCATTGTTCAAACTCTCTTTGTTTCTTCATAAAATCAAGATCATTAACCTTATACTCTCCAATAAAGGTAGGATTAAAATCCAAGGTTCCCCAATCATCGCCAGGAAGAGCATTAGAGGAAGAAGGATTACTATTAGGAACAGGAGTAGTGTAAGTTTGAATATTCAGACAAGGATTAGGTGCATCATCCGCATGAAGTGTATACATCCCGTTGTTATATATAAACTTGACTTTATGATGAAGGGTGGAAGGAACAGCATGCATATCATGCAACCAAGGTCTACCCAAAAGAAGTTTATAATTGAGAGGTCTAGGCATAACATGAATAGGTGTATTTAGGATGACTGGTCCTACTTTAATAGGTAAGGTAATGATTCCTAAAGTGTTCTTAGCAATGTTATCAAAGCCATGTATAGGAACATTGTCAAGTTTAATAGTTGAAAGATCGGCGTTAATCGCTTTGAGCATGTCCATGCTACAAACATTAAGCCTAGATCCATTATCAATCAAGGTCCCATGAATGATACTTTTATTGATAGTTACAGCAACCATAAGAGCATCATACCGATTTTGAACTTCTTTAGAAGGTAAGTCCTTTTGAGTAAATACAATGTCAGGAGGACCCGGGGTAGCATGCATGCATTGTAAGAAGTTATTGATGTTCTCTTGATTAGGAGGTGGAGTAGGAAGAGTTGCTAGAGCTTTTTGCAACACTTCATAGTAGGTAGGTGAAGTTTGAAGAAGCCCCCATAAAGAAATCTTGGTAGGAGTATTTTGCAATTGGTTTATCAAATCATACTCCTTGCTAGGAAGATGGGGTGGAGGAGGAATAATGGGTTGAGAAGGTGGCAAAGAAGTAGAAACTAGTGGATTAGGTTGAGGGTTATTCCTTTTATGATATGTGTGAGCTATCGAATCTTGATTATTGAAAGGCTCCATAGGTTTTCCTTTGATAGTAAGGTGAGGACAACCTTTGACAGTCAACAAGGGTTTGTGATAAACCATGGTAGTTGTCTCAACACCACAAATAGATTCACAAGAAGGAAGAAAAGAGGACATCCTAGGAGGAGATGAGGTAAGATCTTAATTCTCCATAGGATCATCACTAAAAGGGAGAGCATTAAGGGAATTCATATCATTCTCCACTAATGTCTCATCACTAGAAGGAATCTCAAATGGAGGTAAAGCATCTATAATATCATCTTCTTTCGCTAAAATGTCCACATAAGGGGAGTGTGTTGTAGAAAAAGAGTTATCATCATGTATGAATATGTCATCCATTAATAAATCACCCTCTTGTATCAAAGATTCTTCATGATGAGGGGATAAATCAATGTCTTTATCCAATGGTTCATTCCAAAAAGTAGATTCATTCACAATGGCTTCATGAGGAAGAGAGTAATCAACATCTAAATCCAAAGGTTCATCCCAAATAGGAGGATTATCATCTCTAACAATAAGGCATTTGAAAAACACTTGAAACAACTTGTGCATCATGATAATGAATAAAGAAATGCATAGAAAATAGATCTAGATATATCCAAATGCATTCAAATGAAATCAAACACAATAGGGCATCTAATTCCACAAAAGAAAGAGGTATCGTAAAATGGGTTCACCAAAATGTATAAGGTAAAATATGGATGAGGTCCTAGAACAATGGTTTGCACATAAAAGAGATCCCAAAGCCAATATTTTACACTTATATGAAATTGTATTGATATGGAAAATAAATATAGATGATTAATATTGAAATTAAGAAATAAAGGTACTTACCTCCGAAAAAGAATCAGCTGAAAACCCTGTCAAATGATATAAAAAATTGTTGATTCACTCATTTTTCAACCGAAACTATGAGATCTACAAAACCTAGAAATCTTTTTCTGAGATGAGATCAAGTCGACTTTGACTTTGTTCACAGATCTTGGAAGTTCGGTGAAAAGGGTATCCAGATCAGCACTTCAATTCATCATCCCGCACCTAAACCTACAAGAAAAATGGTTTTTTTTGTTGGGGGGGAGGGGTTTGCCTTATTCAAACCCCAATTTAGGAATTAATCTTGAAATTGAATTGAAATTGCTGGAATAAACAAAGTAAATGGAACAATTCACCTTGCTTGAGTTGAAACCCTTGTAGGGGATACAAATCCTTGAATCCACAAGAATGCATGAATGTAGAATTGAATGTAGGATGTCTCCAATCAATTGTCTTTAGATCTTCAACACCAATCTTGAATGGATCTTGAATTAGGAAGAGGCTTGAATGGAAATGGAGGAATCTTCAACAAGAGGGCTCCATAGAGCTTGAATCCTTCAATGACTTCTAATGGATCTCCTTGATGAATTGAATTCTTGAATGCTTGAATGCTTGAATTCTTGATCTTCTTACTTTCTTGCACTTGAGAGCTTGATCATGAAAGTGGGTGGAGAAAATGAGAGAGGAAGGCTCCCTTTTATAGTGATCTAGGGCATAAGAGGGGCCTCATAGAAAACAATAATTAAGGGCCCATGGCATAAAACTCTAGAGAGGTGCACATGGAGAGGAAATTAAATTAAAGTCTTGACACAAAACTCTAGGAGGGGACCACCCTTAATATAGAAATAAAATAATTATTTAAGAGCCTTGTTACAAAATTAGAGGTAAGGCCAACCCCAAAGTTAATTTGAGCATTAGGCACAAAACTCGAGAAAGGCTAATCTTTAATAATAAATTAGGAATCCTATACAAATATTGAGAAAGGTCCACCTTAAATATTAATTTGAGAATTCGACACTTAATCTGAGAAATAGTGGCCCGAAGAGAGAAAAGATGTAAGTTTTTGATGAAATCTTGAAACTAGAAGCTAACCCCGAGGATCGTGGACCCTAGGGTCAAGGATGAGGTCAACCTTGACCTAGGTCAGGGTCAAGGTCATCTCTGACCTAGGTCAAGGTCGAGGTCAACCTTGACCTAAGAGGTCGACCTTGACCCTAAGGTTAAGAATATCAGGTTCACAGTCCAAAATGCTAGGAAAATGCCAGGAAGAAGTGGAAAAAGGGGCAGAATAGGGGGAAAAGCTAGATCCAAGTTGAGTACCCATTCAAGGCATTCAACATGACCCCAAACCACTTACTTGGAGGGCTAAATTCTCTTATCATGGAAGTGCTTCCATTTTAAGATGATACACAAACAAACATTCAAATGTTACACAAATATGGATAATAAAGACAATTATTTTATGCAAGAGAGTAAGGAAGATACACTAACTATGTTAAAGGACAACTATTTATTGCATATTAACAAAGAATTACAATGTCATATGGCACATGACACATCTTCTCTGATAATTGATTGTTATATTTTTAAAACTAAGATGGTTGTCTTTTTTATGCTATATAAATGACAATTGATACCAATCCTTGCATGACATACTATGAACCCTCACATTCTTTCTAATTCCAACTATTGAGACTTTTAATGCAATTACTATGTGCTTCCTTTTCAAACAAAATATGTATGCATCCTATGTTGAACAACTAATTAAATACCAACAATCAATAATAACGGACATTGTAGGCATTAGGTTCTTTTAATATTGGTTGTATAGCATATTAAAAATAGTTTTGATTTAAGCTTGACGATCTTGACAACATCATTCTTCTTTAGCATATTGTTGTAAAAATAAAAAATAAAAAACTACCCTTTTTATGTGAAATAAACTGGACATGTACATAGAGATGAAATTGTGATTTTTCAAATACCGATATTGTGCTTTTTGACTTTTTATAATGGTAATATTTGAAGACATAGAAGAATCCTTGTCTAGAGGTTTTTTACTATAATTTAGACCTAGACCCCCACCATGATAATGACATTGTTTCCGCCACAAGATTCTCATGGATATGTTTTCTAATGTCCAATGTGTCAAAAAAGAAGAAGATGAAAGTGGAATCATCTACTTCCCCTTTTAAGATAGATGTATGCCATTACACTACAAAGGAAACATAGAAAGAAAATCACTCCTTATTCCTATGAATTTTAGAAATCCTATTTGAAGGCTTGATAGATAACTTATTAGATCATTCTAATTATTTCCAATTCCATCCATTCTAATATAGTTTCTAAATTACATTACTTATATGTTGATCCTTTACTCTAATGATAATGTATCATTCTTTAGGACTCCACTTATTTGACCACACTATTTATAAAGGGATGATATCACCTTTTTTACTCTTTCTAATTCTACCCATACAAATATTTAGTACTATTAGTGTATTCTTGCGAGAGAACATACAAAGTCAAGGCTAAAATAGTTACAAATAATAGTAAAAGTAAAATAATATCATCTTTGTGACAAATAACAATCAATATTAGTAATGATAAATGACATTCTTTAGTCAACAAGTTAGAAAAATTAGACACGAAGGAGGAAATCTTCCTTTGGTGGTGACATGTAGTATAATTTTTCTTAAAAAAGAGTTTAAGTACATTGCCACAGATTGAGTGAGGCAAGGACTTATTAACAACTTATACACAAAACACAATTTCATGTTTAACAATTTATTGAGATTTTGAATGATCCAAGGAAAAAGGTGCAGGAGTTTGAATATCACCTGAATGGAAAAAATTAAGAAGTGTGAACACTAAATTATGCACCTTTTGAGCCATCTAAGTGAAATGCTACATTATTTCATAAATTATCCAAATGGACAACTACAAAGAATATCAACACCACATGGCACTAATAACAAGAGGTTTTATAGTAGACATAGTCAAGTGATTGGCAACAAATTTAAGTTTTGAACTAGGAAACTAATTAATGTCAATAAGTTGAATTCAAGCAATATGACTCATTTCCATAAAAGATATAGAGTATAACAGTAAAGGTGTCCTGTAAACAAAAGGAGATGGGAGAGGATTTGAGCGGGAGAGGATTTTCAAATTTCAAGGGTTCCCCAAACAAGCATGGTGGTTTGGTTGAGGGTTTTGCGTATTGCACAAGTCTAGAGAATGTTACGGTGGATGTGGTTAATCCATTGGCTACTTCTCTAGTATTTGTTTTAGGTCTAGCAATACAGTTGTCAAATTCTTCTCTGTGTGGTAAGGAGAACCTTTCTCCTCACCAAGTTGTCACAGATAGTTCCTCGAAGGAAGTGTTGTCACAACCTTCTCCTAGGTTGTCGACTCAAAGCCATCTGATTGCCAATGAGAATGTCTTAGGGAATGGGCCTAGCCCTTCTCTAGCAGAGAAGGAGGAAAAAATTGTTCTTTCCAAGGACCCACTAGTGGGGTCCCGCGAAGTGACAAGTACTGATAGTTTTGAGGTCAACCCTTCCACCACCAAAAAGTGGTCAAAGATTTTGGGAGCTAAACTAGTGGGAAAGCCTTCTTCTCTTATAGTTTCTATTAGGGTGGGACTCTAGGCTAGCGAAGTTTCTATTTTTGTCCCTAACTCTCTGGTGGATCACTATGTTTCTGCTATGGAGCTCACACTAGTTGGTAAGTTGTTGGGCCCTCGACCCAATATTGAAATGGTTAGCTATTTTTTTAAGAAAAGATAGATATTGAAGGGTCAGGTGGACATTTTCACGTTACCCAAAGGCTTTTTGTCCTTTTCCTTCTCCAATAAAGAAGATCCAGATTACATCTTATGTGGGGGTCCTTCGATGTTTGGTAGAATGGTTGTGGCCTTTCGTAAATGGGCTCCAAATTGGGATTATTTTGAAAATTTCTACATGGCCACCCCGGTCTGGGTAAGATTTCCTGGCTTGCCTCTCAAATATTGGAATGAAGAATTCCTTAAGGTTTTGGCCTCCACCTTTGGGGGGAGCTTCTTTCAATTGACTCTATGATGGCAACCAAGTCCCATCTAGTTTTTGCTAGTATTTGTGTCAATATATGCCAGTTTGACAACCTTCATTTGGTTATTAACATTAACTCTAAATTGTGCATATGGAAGCAAGAAGTAGTATTTGAATCCCTACCCTTTACCTATTTTGTGTGTCACAAAATGGGTCACTAGGCTAAGAACTGTTCGAAGAAAGTTAAAAAGGATTCTAAGCCAGCGGATTCAGGCTTAAAACCTCATAAGGAGATCCAATAAGTTCAGAAGGAGATTAAGCATCCTATTGTGGCTAAAGGTGATAGTGCCAACAAGGTGGATTCAATCATGGTGGGAGGTCAAAGAGATATGGTAGATTTTAATGGTTAGCCTGACCTAGAAGATGGGGAATTTGTTGAATTTGTTACCCATGTCTCAGATTCTTTGGTAAGTGCCTCTCCCCTAGAGTCTACTTCTAGAATGGAGAACTCCCAGATCCCATCTCATGATGGTAATGCTAGATCTTTGGGATATCAGATGGAGGAGCTCTCAGTGCCTATGGAGGTTATCATTCCTATCCAGGTTGATGACATTAATCTCAAGGGTTTGCTAGTCAATACGGAAGGTGCCCTGCATATTTGTGATGTGATGGAGGCATATTCCTCACTTAGAAATCATGTAAAGTCTAGTGAAGAGGACTTCTCTTCTACTCCTGACACCCATTCCAGGAGTGGAGATGATGACCCTATTGTTCGTGATGGCCTTGATCTCCTCGATTACTAGAATGGAGTGCCCTGGTCCATCCAATTGGGAAGAAACATAAAAAACAAAAAAAAATCTTTCAACTCCTGGCTCTAAGGGTGTAATTACTCATAGTAAAGCAGATGTGGGATCCAAGGTTCTAAGATTGTTGGCGGACATTGGATCTTAGAAACAAACCCAAGGATGAAGTTCAAACAAAGAGATTAGAGAAAGAGAAAGCAATAAGGATATAGCAGATGGCAAGTAGTTGACCATCCAAGGAGCTTATACCCCAGTTAAGAAATGAAAGTCATTTCATGGAATATCAGGGGGTTGAATGCCTCCCATAAGCATGATACCCTTAGGAACTTGGTTAGAGATCACAAACCTAACATCATTCTTGTTCAGGAGACCAAGATGGTGAAAGAAAAAGTGGAAAAAATTAGACTCTTTAAAAATGGTGGTGTTGTTGGCTCTAGCTCTGTTGGATCCTCAGGTTGTATTGTTGTCTTTTGGAACTAGAATAATATCAAAGGGGAAGTTTTAGGTGATAATTTGAACTTCCTAAGCATTAAATTCATCCACCTCAAATCTGATTTTGAATGGGCTACTACTAATATTTATGCTCTGAATACCAAAGTTGGTAGGGCTAAGTATTGGAAGTTGGTTGAGAATCATAGGCTTTCTTTCCATGATTCTCCTTGGCTGGTTATGGGAGATTTCAACTGTCCTTTGAAAGATAATGAGAAGTTTGAAGGGGTTGATAGTTAGAGTCAACTTCAGGGTAGAGTTGAGCTCATGGAATTTTTTAACAGACAAGCTCTCTTTGATACTGATCTCGAGGGTGTTAATTACACTTGGTCTAATAGAAGAGTTGGTATGGGTCTTATTCAGGTCTACCTTGATCGTGCTTTGATCTATGGAAGTTGGTTCAACAGTTTTTTTTGTTCTCTTTCCTCTCTCATGAAGGTTGGGTCTGATCACTTCCCTATCTCCTTTGTTGTTGAATTGATTAAGGCTACTGGTAGTCTCCCCTTCAGATTATAGAAAATTTTGATTGATCACCTAGAGATTGAGTAGAGGATTAGTGAATAGTGGAATGTTTTAAACATTCAGAGCACTGCTATGTTTAGGGTGTCAAAGAAACTCTAGCATATTAAATAGAATATCAAGTCTTGGAGTAAGGAAGTTTATGGAGACATTTTTAAAGAAAAGCATGATCTAAAATGGGAGCTTGATGATATTTAGGAAACTATCCAGCAGATAAGTATGTCTCAAGATCTTAAGGATAGGGAGGAGACTCTTTTGCCAAAAACTCATAATATCATGTCCAAAGAGGAAGTCTACTAGAGACAAGGGTCAAGATCGATATGGCTGAAAGTTGGAGATAAGAACACAAGGTTCTTCCATATGTCTACCTCTAAACATAGAGCTTCCAACATAATTTCCAGGCTCATGTTGGATTCCGGTGTGGTAAGTAATGATAAGGACATTTCTTTGGCTATGGTTGACTTTTTCTCTTCCCTCTTATCTAAAGATAATGCACTTTTCCTAGATAACCAAGCCTTTATTCTTGATGTTATCCCCTCCATCCTAGATGATGTTACTAATAAAAAGCTGACTAGTATCTCCTCCTTGGAGGAAATCAAGCTTCATGTGTTCTCCTTTGAGGGTGATAAGTCCCCGGGCCCAGATGGGTTTCATCTATACTTTTTCCATAAATATTGGCACATCATGGGCCTAGATATCTATAATGCTATGAAAGAATTCTTTCTGTCTAGAACATTTCTTAAAGAAATTACTACTACCTTCATTGTCTTGATTTCCAAAAAACCTAGAGCTGATTATGTGGATTATTTTAGGCCGATCAGTTTATGTAATTTGGTGTATAAAATATTTTCCAAGGTTCTTAACCTTAGACTGCTAGCTATTCTCCCCAGCAGAGTGGTTTTGTCCTTGGTAGAAAAATCCTTGATTCCATTATGAAGGTGCATGAGGTCATTCACTCTACTCACGCCTCTCACAACTTTGGTTTTCTGTTCAAACTTGATCTCTCAAAGGCTTATGACCGAGTGGATTGGGATTTTTTGATCAAGGTTCTTCATTCCTTTGGTTTCTATGATAAACTCTTGCAACTAGTTTTCTAGCTCATTAGTACCTCTATGGTTGTGGTTATTATGAATGGCTCTTCTTCCAGATTCCTCAAACCTTCCAGGGACTCTATCAAGGTGATCCCTTATCCTCTATTCTCTTTTCCATTCTAGAAAAGTGTCTTGGTTTCTATTTTTAGAGACGCATTTGAAAGGTCCATCAAGGGTCTCACTCCTTCCTCTGCTTCTAGGTCGTGCTCCCATGAGCAATTTGTTGATGACACTTTTATCATGGGTTCTTCAACTATCCAAGAGGCCAGAATGATTAAACAGGCTCTCTCCAATTATTCTCAGGCTAATGGTCAAATTTTCAATTGGAATAAGAGCTCTTTGTATTTTATTAATACACCGATGGAGAGATAGAATAGAATTGCCAGAATGATTGGTTGTGAAATTGGTGCTCTGCCTGCTACCTACCTTGGTCTTCATTTGGGTTTAAGTTCTCCTGAATCTTTTTGGGCTGGTATTGTGGATAGATTCAATAGGAAATTAGCTAGTTGGAAAGGAGATCTGTTAAGTCCAGCTGGTAAAATCCAACTCTTGAAGGCCTCCTTGCAGAGTCTCCCTATCTATGCCCTTAGTCTATTTAAAATCCCTGGTAAATTTGTGCAGACATAATTGAGAAGATTTGGAGAAATTTTATTTGGACATGGGTGGAAGAAAGAAAGAGAATGGCTTTAGTTTCTTGGGACAAAGTGTACACTCTAAAGACATGGGGAGGCTTGGGGATCTGCCCCTTAAGAGTTACCAATTAGGCTCTTCTAGCGAAGAAAATTTGGAGGATCTTTGACGAGAAAAAAGAGTGGAATGAGATCATCCACCATAAATATCTTTACTCTTTCCCTCATATATCAGATTTTATGATGTATGTTGTGAAGGTGCAAGGCTATTTTATTTAGAATTGTATCCATCAAGCTAAGGAGATGACTTTCAAGGGAGCTAAGTGGTGTTTGATTAATGGCGGGAGAATTAAATTCTGGGAAGATTGTTGGCTTAAAGATTATCCTCTAAATTCCATTCCTTCCTTCCATCCTTTTATTGACATTTTTTTACAGAGATTCGGTCCATGGGTTAGAGATTATTGGGGAAGCCAGTCTTGGGTTGATCTCTCTACTATTGATGTCTCTCTTAAGCATTTGATGTTGCATCTGAATGTTTAGAAAGTAGATTCTACCATGGAGGACGAATTGATTTGGGGGCTACTTCCTTCTAGAGTCACTTATGTGGCCTCTTCCTCTAATATTTTGTTGAAGCAGCTAGATCCTCCTCTCTTTAGGGTCCAGGTTTGGGATAAATGGTTAATTAATTCCTAAAATTAACATTTTCTTTTGGCTGGTTTTGCAGAACATTTTTATTATTGACAATCTCCAAAAGAGAGGCATGATTCTTCCTAGCAGATGTTTTTTGTGTAAGGATGTTGAGGAGTTGGTCTACCATTTGGCTATAAACTATCGATACTCCTGGGAAGTCAGGTGACTCATTTTTCAATGCTGGAAGTTATGCTGATTTTTCCCAGACAATATGGAGAACTTTTTCACTCAATGGAGAAATTCTAAGGTTCCTATGGATAGGTTGTTATGGAACATCATTTCCCCTCATGTTATATGGAAATTGTGGAGAGAACATAATGATAGAGTATTTAGAGACACTGCCCTTCCTCCGTTGGTGATAGCCAAGAAGATTAAGAGAAGTATTAAGGAGAACTATACTGCCATGAATGGAGCTAAGATGGATTTTTATGTTGGAGTTAATTATGTTGGCACCAAAGTGAATTCCCCTTCCCAATGGGAGAATTACATCTGGCTTCCCCCCCCCCCCCCCTCCTAGCTGGATCAAAGCTAATTTTGACAATGCGGCGAAGGGTAACCTGGGGGCTGCTAGTTGTGGTGGGATTATTTGGGATGACATGGCTAACTATCTTACTATTGTGGTGCTCCCTATTGGCATCTAGACTAATCACATGGTGGAGGCTATGTCTCTCCTTCAAACTTTAAAAATAATAAAAGAGGACATGTCTTCGAACGTGTGGATTGAAGGCAACTCTATGAACATTTTAAACTATCTTAAAGGGGTGACTAAGCCTTTATGGTCTATTAAGGAAATTATAGAGGAGGCTCGAATAATTGTTAATTTCTTTAAGCATGTAATTATTTTTCATAACTTCAAGGAGGCTAATAGTATTTTGGATGCGTAGGCCAACATCATTGTTAGGGCCAAGGACATAATGACTTGGCATGGAGGAAATGATTTGACCATCGATTTGAAGGTCAAGTTGGTGTTTGATATGATTCACAGCAAAAGAGTCAATTTGGCATATCTTAGAAAGCTATGATGAAAAGATGCAAGTTAATTAAAGTAGTTATTAGTGATATGGAAAGTCTCAACTTTCCTGAGAAGGTTGAGTGTAGACACGTGTATATTAGCATGGTTTTCAATTTGAAGCCTGCCATTGTGTTCTATATTTGTATTGTCTCTTCCATTTCTATTAAGATTTTGTTCTTTGAGAGTAATATGGGTGGAAGAAGTAACCGCAGGGAGCCGAAGAATTGCAAAAAATGGAAGAATAAGACTGAGGTGTGGGAAAAGCTTAGGAAGGGAGGGCTCACCACGTATATGGAGCACCTTCATGGGTTCAAAGAGGCTATCATGGAGGATTTTTTTGAGAGCTGGAACGATGGCATTGTGACTATTATGGGTATGGCTATGAAAATCATCGAGGAACTTATTACGGAGGTGTCTGGATTGAACGCCAAGGGCATGAAGTTCTATAGAGACAAGAAGATCTCCCAACAGGCCATTCAACATTTCCCTAAAGACAAGGTGCAGGTTGAGTGCTTGGTGAAGGACTCTGGTGGGTGTTATGATGTGGACACTTTCAAGGAGATCTGGGTGAAGGTTATGACTATTGTTATGGAGTATATCACTCTGGATGGTAGGTATAAGTGTGCTCACTCCTATCATTTTGTGTTACTTTGTCATTTCAAACATAAGGTTAGGGTTTCTCTCCCATTTTATCTGTTGTAGTCCCTTCACTATAGTATAATTGATCATAGGAAGAAAGAGAGAAAACTCATTCTACATGAGGATCTTATCCTTTTAATTATGGAACATATTAAGAAAATTGTTGTTAGTAGCCCTATTATCCCCTCGACTAGGGACTCTAGTTCTTCCAAGGCTTTGGTTAAAAGGATTACGGAAGTTGAAAGGAAAGAGATGTCGACAGGAATAAAATAAAAATTTGAAAAGAAGGATGGCATGGAAATAGATTCTGAAGGTCAGGGTGTTGAAGGTTATGCGGTTACTATTAGTTCTCCCCATAACTAGTCTGATGAGGAAAGCAAAGAGTCATTGTCAGCTTTGGTTAGTGATTCTGGTGAGGAAGAGGAAAATGCCTATAAAGCCAAGGTTAAAGTTGACGAACCTGAAGCCAAGGATAAAGATGTGGATGTGGGTGGTCAGAAGGTTCCCATTTTGGTCAATTATGCTAGCTCTGAGGAACATGATGTTCCTATTTCCCCAAAGCTTGAAGTGGTCATGGAGGTGCAGTCGGATAGGAAGGAGGATAATAAGATTCCTATTTTGGAATCTGATGAGAAGGGTAATAACCCTTCCAGCTCTAGGAACATTTCCTTTGTGAAAATAGTTAACATGCAGGAAAGGAATGTTCAACTCCTTAAAGAGGATATTGGCGAAAAGATTGATCCCCCTTTCAATGTCCTCCAAATAGCAAAGGTGATGTCGATGTATTTGTTCTGCCTCATGAAGTGGGTTTTCCAAGAAATCAAAAGCCTCAATCTTAGATTATGTTCCCTCTTTACCAAAGTTGATCTTCTTCAGGGGAATCTGGACAATGGGCCTACGGGGATGGAAATCTGAAAGGACAAAGAGGATGAGTAAAACATGAAGGATATGCAAGACAGAATGGATAATTTGGAGAACCCTCTAAAGAAGCATATGTTGGATAATAACCTTTTTATGGGTTCTATGATGGAGTGCTTTAGTACCATCAAGTCTGAGCTGGATGTTGGGTCTTTGACTATGAAGCTCGAAGAGGAAAAAGATGATGTGGGTGATGTTGGTCTTGGCATGCGTACACGGTCTACAAAAAAGAAGAAGATCCATGACAGGATCCTAGAGCTCTCAGATTATAATGCATCCATCAAGAAGGTGTTTGAGGCTAAGAAATAGGTGGAGGGAACTCTTCTGGAGTTTTCCTAGGTCTTGTTGTTCCCCTATTTTGGTATTGGTTAGATTTTAGGTTTTCTATTACTGGGTGTTGTTGCTGGTTTCTGGTTTTTTGGTTTTTTGTCTTGGTTTTGGGTTTAGCGGGCTGGTTTTCGGTCCTATTTCAATTCAGTGGGCTTAACGTCTTTTCCTTTTTTGTAAGCTTTGTAAGGGGTTTTGAGTCCCCCCAAAACCTATTTTTTCCAAAAATCAAAAACTAATTAATGTCACAAGGTTGAGTTGAAACAAGGAGAAGATTGAAAAAAACCCTTTCTTTAATTTTTCATATTAAAGAATTACAACAAAACCCTAGACTTTCCTGCTAACAATTAAAACTATTATTTTTCATGAAATACAATTTTGAATATATTTCTCAAAGAATGTAGGTGAAATCCAATGTAAAAATAAAATTTTTCAAAAGTTACAAAAGACGTGTGAAATCACAAAGCATTTTGTGTAATTTGAGTTAATATCCAACAAGCAAAAATTGTAGAGCATTGTGAAAATAGGCAATAACCTCTACAAGATTAAAAAGCAGATTGGTACAAATAACAATGAAAAGGTAAATTATTTAGAGGAATGTTAGCAAGTTATTTTTATATTATCTAACAAATATCAAAGAATTAAAGCATGAGCCATCATACAAAATAGTACCAAATGCCTATAGATAATGCACACATTATGAGATGAAATAGACTACTTTTGAATAGGATTTTTATGCAAACATTCAAGAATTAAAAATTACATATAATAACTAGAAGATCATATGCAGAGTTATTAAGGCAAGAATTCTTCTCTCATGAGCATGAATAGAACACTTAGCACGCATTACATTTAGGTGATGCTCACAAAGGTGAAGGACAGGGACCTCCTAGAAGGTGACCCATCCCAGTACTACTCCAGCTCAAGTGCACTTAACCATGGAGTTTCCTCCAAGATTAAGCCCACCTTAATTGCAATCCCATTGCAAAACCTTCAACAGATATTGTATCTTATGAACCATTGATTATAAAGCCCCTTAAACCCTTAAACTCATAAATTGTGATATTGTAAAACAACAACGTGGAATAATTCGGGGACCCCACTCCATAAATTTTACCTTATCATTGTCTTATCATTGTCCTATTCTCGCTAGGCAGTAACGTGGAAACACGGACTGGACTCCATGAACTTTCCCAATTCATTCTTTGATTCCACACCGATTCCATACTTTCCTTGACTCGCCGACTGATTCCACACTTTTATTTCTTATTTCAAGGCAATAACGAGGAATAAGGCCCTGTCCTTATAAAAATGGCATCAAAAAAAAATTTTGAGTTATCTTAGAAGCACTGTTACTATCTGCAAATTTCATCGCCCCAGGTAAGCGCATTTAACCTTTTGTGGGTCAATAGGTAGTGCATTTGCTTGTTGTTCTCCTCGATGTGTTTGCTCTTTTGTCGGTCAATAGGTGATGTATTGGCTTGCCGATCTCAATACGTTTGATCTGTTGGGAATCCTAAGCTGGATCCACTGATTACCATGTCCCATGGAATGATCCTATGTAACGCAAAATAGTCGGTGCATTGACCTCCCAGTCCTCGAAATTAGTTACGAGATACGAGTTGTATAAATGCTCTTCCTAAGAAAAATCTCCCATATTGTCAAAATAGATCTTA
Organism: Chamaecyparis obtusa; assembly: GCA_027943335.1. Lineage (NCBI taxonomy): Eukaryota > Viridiplantae > Streptophyta > Pinopsida > Cupressales > Cupressaceae > Chamaecyparis > Chamaecyparis obtusa. The sequence continues at coordinate 286,288 of BSBK01007235.1, read as the reverse complement.
CATAGGAAGCTTTTCTCGTAGCTAGCAAGATGATTATTCTCCTTGCTAAAATGTTGTCGAATCTTTCAGCCACCGCATCCTCCAGTCAGAGAGCAACTACGTTTGCGTCTTCGACCATTCTGCTGTTGTGTTTGTATGGGATAACAATGCTGAATAGCACCACCTACAGCCTCTCAGAACAAGGTGACATTCTTTTCCAGATAAAAGAATCATTACAGGGAGGTGGAGCCACAGATTCTCTGCCAGACTGGTCCAACGCCTCTGATTTCTGTACATGGCAAGGCGTCAAGTGCACATCGTGCAATGTCATTTCCCTCTCTCTTCCCAGCCAAAACCTATCCAGTCATCTTTCTTCTATGATTGGGAAGCTTAGCCGATTGGAGGAGCTTGACCTTTCTGGCAACAGATTGAGCGGGCATGTCCCTCCTGAATTGGGGAATTGCACCCACCTTCACCACCTTAATCTCTCTGACAACTTTTTCAGTGGCGTCATGCCGACAACTTTGGTGAACTGTAGCTTGCTTACTTTGCTTGACCTTAGTTCAAATAATATCTCTGGTTTCATTCTTCCGGAGCTGGGGGAGTTGTCGAATCTGTCTGAGATTCATTTATATGCTAACAATCTCTATGGAGCAGTGCCTGCCTCTCTTGGTAAGCTTGCAAATCTTCAAGTTTTAAGGGTAGGGTATGGTAACCTCTTTATGAGGTCCTTACCACCTAAAATTGGGAACTACTCAAAGCTTAGGTATATTAGCTTTGCCTCCTCTAATCTGTCAGGCACAATCCTGTGGGAAATCGGCAAATTGCACAAGCTGGAAGAGCTATATCTATTTGATAACCAATTGCATGGTTTCATCCCCTCAAGCATTGGGAATTGCAGGGCCCTGGAATTGTTTGGTGCTTATGAAAACAATTTACAAGGTCCCATTCCAAGAGAGATCAGTCATCTCAGGCACCTCCAGGGTTTGTGGTTGTAGGAGAATCTTCTTTCGGGGCTTCTTCTTGCTGAATTGGGCAACATGTCAATGCTGCAAGAGATAGCTGTGCAATCCAACAATCTCATTGGAATTTTACCTGAGGAAATCGGTAGGTTGAAAAGTTTGAGTATGCTAGACCTTTCCCACAATAATATTTTTGGCAGGATTCCTTCATACTTGGAAAATCTTACAAGTTTGCAAGTATTAGGTTTGTATGGGAACCAAATCGGCGGCACCTTGCCGACAGGAATTGGTCTTTTAGCGAGATTGGAAGAGCTATACCTCGGACACAACAGATTGGAAGGTAAGTTGCCTACCTACTTGGGAAATCTTACAAGCTTAGTAATATTAACTTTGTCTTACAACCAATTCAGCGGCACCTTGCCGGAAGTAGTTGGTTATCTTCCAAATCTGAGAAATCTGTCCCTAAGAAGCAATAGATTGGAAGGCCAGTTGCCTACATCATTGGGGAACCTTTCAAGCTTAACAAAATTAGATTTGTGAGAAAACCAATTCAACGGCACCTTGTTGTAGTCTATGAGTCAGCAATCGATTCGTTGAACTTCCAGTCTCTTTGTGCGGAGCAACCCATGAACAGCAAGGCATCGACCTCCCAAATAAGTCATCTTCACCAAACATATAAGTTGTCATTAGCAGTGTTTTGAATGGTTTCTAAATTATTGGCACACTTTATAGATATCAACTCCAGACTATATAACTTGGCCAATTGAAAATGTTGACTTTGTACAAACTTCTAGCTTTTGAAATAGCATGAGTACTTACTACCTATCTCACGGTTTGGCACAAATATTATCAAAATGAATGTGAATATTATTGAAAAGAGAAAATTAAATATAAAGAAATTTAGAGTCCTTGAACTATATTTGCCATTCGAAGGAGACTGTAAAATTTCTAACAAACAATCTCATGTTAGCAATAGCTGTCTAGGTTAGTTGGCGTGTTTGACATCTTAATCTTCTCATATGTCAATCACCAATAAACAATTCGTAAGATTAACAATGGCTACAGTGAACTTAATATTGGTGAGATTATTTAAAAACTTAACTTAAAGTGTTTTAATCATTAATGATTCCATGTTTTTATAAGTGTAATGTGTAAAATTAATGGAATTTGTTTTTAATTTTTTTTTAAAAAAATTTAAGGGAATGTCTTTAAATATTTGTATAGTAGGAAATGGAGTAACTTTATGTCAAGTTGGGTTCTTTTTCTTATATTTTATTCATTTTCTAATGTTCTAAGATAAATTCATAAAAATAAAAGAGAATAACATTTTTAAATTGTTATGGAACATTAACATAACATTATATCATGAAGAGAGGCACTTGTTCTAACTAAGATGCATTATATAAAGCATTATAATTTGGTAGAATGACTTTTTTTATATTCATTGACTACAACTACGTATAGTTGCTAATAAAAATGGAGCATTACATTGCTTCAAGAAATTAAATCCTAACACTTAATAATGCTTGTTGTATGCACCCTAAAATGGTCGCCTAGACTTTGGGCCCCCATTTAGCAATTTATCAAATCCCTGAATCAATATTTTCAAAAATCAACATTTTTCAATTATATCAATTTCCTTGATCAAATCTTATTTTATCATTTTCGATTATTTGCCTTGGACTAAGCATTCTATCCTAAGTCTTTATTTATTAAAAGGAATATTTCCTCCCCTTTTATTAAATAAAAAGCCCCCACTTTTCCTCTTATCCTAAGTTGCACAAATAAAGCATTATTCTTATTTTATAAAAAGGGAAAAAATACTTTTTGTCTCATGTGGACACAAAAGTCAACCTTTATTTTCTCATTGGAGAATATTTGTGCACATGGATTGCTCTTCTTTGATGCTCCACCATTGATTAAGTCTTTTGCCTCTTAATCTCCATGGTCCATTCCTTTTCATTTCCTATAAAAGAAGAGCTCTCTTCCTCATTTTGCATATCCAATCATGTTTTATACTAATGTTATGCTGCAAGTTTTCTAGGTCATTTGGAGCTCTTTGAAGACATTCTTGTATTCAAGCTTTGAAGACATTGTTGTTGCATCTCATTTAGCTTGCTTTTAGTAGTTTCATTATCATGACATCCTTAGTATAGACTTTATTTATGCTATAGATTAATCTCACATAGCTTAATAGGAAGGATTTGTAACACTTGTTCTTTCCTTTCATAGATTAGTTGCATTGTTCTTTCATTTTCATAGACTAGTTTGCATCTTCATTCTTAGTTTACTTGCATTACATTTCATTTGATTCTTGGGGATATTGGCATTCTTGCTCTTGTCTTCACTTGAATCTCTCATTGTGTGGTTGACTAGCAAGGTTATTAAGCCTATTAGCTCTAGCTGAGAGCAATTTTACAATCTTGCAACTCCATACATAGAGAGCTATGGATTGATTTTTGAGACCTCATTTTTTAGTGTTCTTAATTGTAGGGATTCATAAAAGTATACTACTTTTTTGTGTACATTTCTGGTGCCCACCGTGGGGCAAAACATTAGCTTTTTGTTTTTTATTTTCTACATTTTCATCAATTTTTTTGTCAATTTTCAGCTTGTTTTCTGTCTCAGAGTGTCATGCAACACTTTTCACCAGTGTCGTGCGACAGTTTCCTATATAGCAATGTGACACTTTACCAATTAAAAGTGTCACCCTGTTTAACAGAAAGTGTCACTCTAGATTTTATGCATTCTGTCACCTGCAGGTAAGGAGAACTGTCATCCCAGGACAAACTGTCACCCCCATATGCAGAGAAGTGTCATGTGACATTTATGGTGATTGTACTATCACCTGTACCTGACAATGAGTCTTTTTAGACCTTTTTGGCTGAGTTTAGATTAATCCATTTACTAGTTTAATTTACTGTAGTTAGATAGATTTCATTTGCAAATTTCATTTGGATTTTCGATCTAAAAATAACCTCTCATGTGTTTGGCTTGAATGTTTACTTGCTTTCATAGGCACCTCTCCTTTATGCTCTTAATGGTGAATGAAAGAACAAAGATTTGTTTTTACAAGTTTGTGTAAGTGAATGCTTCTTGGTTTCCAATATCAAATATCTCATTGAGTGATTGGGGGCATAGATTCATTCCTCGTTTACATAAGAAGTTAAATGCACCACTTTGTGGACTCACTCTATGTTTTCTTGGAAAGTTAAATATTCCATTGATTCAACTCTTTTTCATTTGTGAGTAGTATTCATAAGCAACTTTAGAGTACTTTTGATTGATCTTGTTAGCTAAATTAGGTTGTTAGACTCGCTTATTTCTAATCGCCCCTCATTTATGCCCTTTGGATACAAGGTCAGCATTCATATATAGGGGAGGGGTCTACTTGAAAAGAGCATTAAGTGTTCCACAAAGTTCTCCCTTTTATGTTTTCTTGATCTCATTAGTTTTCTAAGGTGTTGACTTGTTTTGAGTTTGTGTGAAGAGTTAAATGTTCCACTTTTTGGACTCACTTCACATTTATTTGAAGAGTTAAGTGTTCCACCTTTAGTTCTTTAAATACTTTTGATAGTGGATTGCTTAGAGCTAATTAAATTTTGGATTGTTCTAACCTTGTTGGCCTAACAAGTTGTAGTTGTAGGTGCATTAGCTTTGCCATATTGCATGCAAAAAAAAAGGGCTACTAATAGTTTTTGCAGGGCTTCCCTAAGCATAAAGATCAAATCAAGTGTTTGTTTAATTGTTTTCTCTATTGAGTGGGGCATATACTAGTTGTTTCATTTCATAGGCACTTAATATCTTGTGGAAGACATTTTGAGGTGGTAGGAGAAGTATGCTCTTCACTCTTATGGTGAACCAGAAAATCTTGACCCATCTTAGGATTTTGGAAACAAGAGGGTAATTGAACTTTGCTTGGTGTGTTTGGGAGAAAGCTTTGAGATATGGGGAGTATGCTCTTCAAAATTTGGTGAAAAAAAATCCTTGAACCTCATAAGTTGATCCAATTTTTATTTAGATTGTTAGAATCCTTTAGCGGGCCTACTCTTGAGAAATCAAGATGAACAACCCAAGTGGGGACAAGCTTATTGCCGGTTATTCTAACCCACTATAATCTCAAGGCTATCAAGGACACAAAACCTTGGTAGACGTAGTGCTTGTCTTCACTTGATGTGAGTACTTGTGGGATTGTGACCATGAGGAAAGTATTGAGCAAGAATGCTTAAGGTACTCTTGAGGCCACAAGGTCCCAGTCCTTTATGAGGAGCAAGAGGGGTACTACAAACAGAAGCCCTTACTAAGAACCATAGATAGAGGCCACCCTATTTTTCCACTTAGCTTCTTGGTGCAAGGATTGATCCAAGTGGAATAACTTGGATCACCCCAAGATTACTCACCATATGTGTTCTTTTGGTTGTGTCTTTGGCACTTCCATGACAAAGTCAATATCTATAGTGGGCAACCACTTTTTTTGAGGCAAAGGAGCATCAAGTGTGGGCCAAGTTGTTAAGTATTGAGCCTTGACTTTCTAGGATAGATATTGCTTGAAGTGTCTTCGATTGTGTAATACCAGTGTTAATGTTCATGAACATTCAAGCAATCGGTAGTATTCATAGGGTGTTTTTCTATTTTGATATCACAAGTGTTTGTCTTGGCAAGGTTGTTTTTGCCCTTGTTTCAAGTGCTTGAAAACACATTTGATCCCATACTGTTTGCAAACCTATCAATTTACTGCTGTCATTGTGATTGGAATCAAAAAATCAACCCTCAAACTGAAAATATTGAACAAACAAGCCTTAAAACTAATATTTTGACATTCACTGGTCAAAGAGTCGTACGACACTAAAACGTTGTTGCACCCTATTCTGAGAATTGTCGTGTGACAGTTCATCCCTACACAACTGTTGCCTCACTTGCCTAAAAATTGGTGCACTGTTAGCCTGGAAAGTGTCACCTTGTATTGCGTGAATTGTCACCCAGTCTTAAAGTGTCACCTGGTTAGCCTGGAAAGTATCGCCTGAGAATTTTCTGTTGTATACCTGGTTTCAGTCATTTCGTAGTTGCTTTTAGTTGGCTGGGTCTTTAGGAAGGTAGCTTATCTTGTCACTGGAAGCCTGTCTTTACTCTGAATTTCTATTTTTTAGTCCTCTAGAGGAAGTGTCATTCAATTTACAAAGTCACCTTGGGAAGAATTGTCAAGTTAGAAGATTACTCCTGTTGAGCAAGTGCCTCTCTAGAGTTTTTAAGTAACATTCTTGGAGAATTCTAGTACTCTTTTTTCAAAATCATTTCCACTCAAATTCAATTTCAATTATACAATTTGGGCTAAGTCCATCCTCCTAATTCAAATGTGCAAGGATATTGATCCTTTGATTTTAGCACCTCTTTGACAGTGTTGGTAATGCCATTTGCAATTTCTATCTTTCCATCTTTTTTGGGACATTAGAGAACTTTAATTATCTTAGTTTGGTGTTGACACTTCGAGAGGTCACCTTATCATCAAGAATCATTTTCTTTCATGTCAGTTACAACAAGGTACCAAGTGAATCAAGGAAAATGACCCTCGGTTGTCTTTAATTAATTACCCTTAGTTAAGACTCGTCAACAGCGAAAGGGAAAAGAGCCCATTTTTTATCAATCCCCTAAAAGTGAGTCTGAGGTTTTTTTTGACCCAAAGAGTAATCCTAATGAATCAAGTTCCTCTTTAGCACCTTTTTCATCAAATATGGACATGAATTACACCTTCACTAGACAACAAAGAGAAACAATGAATCAAACTCTTAATGACATGTTCCAACGACATAGGGGTTACACGATGTCTGCTGGGTCTTCTTTTGATAGTCCACTTGGATCACCTCCTATCAACACAAGGTATCTAGACGCTCACCAACAAGCTGAAAGACATCATAGGCAAGCTCACTCAGATGCACAGTCACAACATGAAGACCAAAACAATGAGTCTGGTGATGCTCATATCAATGCAACTGATGTATCCAGACATTCAAGATAACCTTCTCCACTTAGAGACACCTCATGATACACAAGTGAGAGGTTGAAGTGCATTGAGAGGGAGAAACAAGCTTTCTTAGATGAACAAGCTACTAAGAAAGAAAGGTTCAAACAATTGGAAGATGAGGAACGAGCTTTGCTAGACATAAGGAGAAGAGCCGCACAAAAAGAACAAGATACGCTCCTAGCGCAACAACTCCATAATCAATTCAACAATAGGGGTACCAATAGTGGAACCAACTCTCCACCATCTACTCCCTCACCAAGTCCAAGAAGAAGGTCAAGGACCCCATCAAGATCACCTAGTCCTAGAGGAAGAAGGACTTCTCGGTATAACCATCATAGGAGACAATCACCTCCTAGATATTCAAGACAACCCTCCCAACAAGCTCATCATGGCTCTTAACATGGAGGAAGTAATGCCAACTTTGACACTATTGATTTTATGACAATGCAACAAGAACCATTCTTCCAAAAATATGTGGAGAAGTATGTGGAGCAAAATAAGGATCAGTTCTTGGAAAGTCTAATCAATAAGGGTGCAAAAGTCCCATACAACTTTGATGTGGACCAAAGGATTAAGAAGCAAAACCCTTCAACTGATGAGGTGATTAAGAAAATGAAAAAGACTATGGAAAAAATGATGGCTCCTAAGAGTTCCTTCAACTTGGATTCCATATGTCCTAATCCCATTGACAAAAGTGTGGTTATGGTAGATTTTCCTAGAAAAGTTGAAATCCCCACATATGACAAATATGATGGTAGTGGTGACCCCCATGACCATGTACGTCAGTTCTATATTATGAGTTTTGAATTCCACTACGAAGATTCCTATCTCATGAGGTTATTCCCAAGGAGTCTCAAAGGCCAAGCAATGGAGTGGTTTACCAACATTACCCCTCCTGTCAAAACTTTTAAAGAACTTGTTCAAAGATTCGTGCAACATTTTTCATATAATTTATCAAGGTCAGTCACCATGCTTGATTTGTGTAAATTAAAATAGAATCAAGGGGAACCCTTTGTGACATTTTTACAAAGGTGGAGACGCTTATGCTCCAAGTATTCTAGGACCATCCTTGAGGAAGAAAGGATTGATATAATTGTGAGCTATCTAGTGCCAGAATTAAGATATGAAGTTAGAAAAATGGTCTTTAAATCTTTTGACACTATGGTAGAAACTGCATGTCACATCGAGGATGTTTTAAAAGAACAAAGTATTTTGGCCAAAAAAAGTAACAACAACAATGGCCAAAACAATAACAACAATAATAAGGATAAAAAGAACTCATATTGGAACAAAAATAAGCACGTAGTCAATGACAGAGTTGTTGACTCTCCACAACCTAAGGAACAAGGAGTTCTTACTCTATCTAATGCAGTTCAAGCTATGAAGCTACAGACATCCTTAGATCAACAAGAGCACAAGCCCAAGTATCAAGATAAACCTAAGTCAGGAAAGAGGCAATTCACTAAACTTGGGGACTCTTATGCAGACATTTTTAAGACCTTGATCGCTCATAATTTGGTACAACCTCAGGATCCTACAAAGTTTCACATACCGGATCCTAAACCTTATTGGTGGAATGAGAAAGCTTACTGTGTATACCACAATGGGATTGGACATGACATTGAAGGTTGTTTTAAACTCAAACATCTTGTTCAAAACCTTATTGAGAATGGGAAATTACAAGTTGATGGGTTGACCACAAACGCAGACCACAAGGCCTTTAAAGAGCCCTTGCCTAAGTATGAGAAGGGGGATACTTCTCAAAATAAGAATGGCAAGGCCGCAATCAATTATACCTATACAGCTGCAAAAAATGTCATTAATATGCTTGAGGTTGTGGACAATGATGTCAACATGATGAGAGGGAATGATCCCCATGATTATGATGTAAGCTCACCTCCCATATTTGATGAAGGACCCATTGTTGTGCTTAGAGGTCCTCAATCTCAAAGGTCATCTCAACCTCTCAATGCTGTTACTAGGACTCAGTCCCAAGTACCTATTATCATTAGGGGTCCTAATTCTAGAAAATCCAAGCAACCAGTGTCCAAAAATGTTCCTTCCAAGTCTATAGTGGGTCCTGATATGAGTTACAATCTTGTTGATCAGTTACAGTGAACGCCAGCATAGATTTCCATTTTTGAGCTCTTAGAATTGTCTCCTAGACACAAGCGTGTCCTTGAGGATTCTTTGTGTGTAACAAATGTCCCTAATAATATAGATGTTGACCAATTCCAGAACATGGTCAACCACCTTACTAGCCCACATTACCTTACATTTTTCAAAGAAGATGATGAAGCCTTGAGCCATCTGCACAATCTTGCCATTCACATTGAGGTCATGATCCATAAAACCCGTGTTAGGCATGTGTTGATAGATGGGGGTGCTAGGCTCAATATTTTTTCTTTAAGTCTTTTGAAAAACCTAGGTTACTCAGAGCATGTCATTGATACCAGGAAGAAAATTACTATCAAAGCCTATGATGAGGCTGAGAGAAGTTCTAAGGGGTTAGCTGTTCTTCCAGTCAGAATTAGTCCTGTTGAAAAGGACATTTTGTTTCAAATCGTTGATGTTGGTCCTCTAGGATACAACATCCTACTAGGTAGACCGTGGATTCATGACATGCAATCAATACTGTCTACCTATCACCAATGTGTCAAGTTTCCATACAATGGCGTAGAAGTTTGCATACCAAGTGATAGTACCTTATCTGTTAATGCCATTTCAGCAAGGGCCCATGTTCCCTTAAATAGAGAAGCGGACAATTTTGGGGTGGCTCTTGAACAATGTAAGGATAAATTCAAGTCCATAGACCTTGGTATGGGATGATATCAAATTGACTCCTTTACAAAATTGCCAATTTCACTTAGGTCCTATGGTAAACCGTCACAAGAGATGCATCCCTCATCTTCAACCATGACTCTATTCGATACTTTTGTAGAGTCTTCAGTACCTATTCAGGGTGAGAAAGAAGAGGTGGCTATTAGAGATTGGATATACAAAGAAGAAAAGTACCTACATAATGAAAACTTTTCTCCATCTCCTAAGACTTATGGGACAGGATACACATTGGTCACCAACATGGGCTATCCAATTCATGGCCCTCTGACTCATAGGTTAGATGCCAAGGCCAAACCACTCAACCATGCTCTTTTTTCTCGTAAGACTAAGTCAATGGTTGGCCTGGGCTTTGATAATGGAAAGAACAAAAGTGTCTCTATCCTAGCTATGACGGATAGTGATAGTGACTCAGATTATACACCTAATCTCCAAAACCAACAAGACATGATTGATGATTGGGTGCCCTCCACCAATCTCCTTTGGGGAGATTTAGATGATTCAGCAGTTGAAAATATAGACAATAGAGAAGGTGATACCCTTCACAATCTCGAAGCTTCTACATCAAGGCATCCCAAGCCTTCTTGGTGTAAACATCCCAGCAGCGACTCAGAAATAGATTCACATGAGTTCGAGTGGGACTCTCTCTCAAATGAAACAGTTGATTTGGACATGGATGTTGTCCACACCTATAGTACTCAACTTGATGTGACCAACAAACCTAGTGTAGGACTAGAGGATTGGACTCCTCGAATTGCCTTAGTGGACAACACTTCATTTGGTAAGATGAGCTCTAATTTAGGTATCTTAGAGGGAGACTTGACAGATCCTAACTATGCGATCACCAAAGATAATACCTTTTGTATCAATAATGTTGAACCAATCATTGACCTACCCCTTGTAAACCATCATTTGATTGATTGATCACAACTTTGTCAAGAGCCTCAGCTCCTCACTTTTCACAATGACTATGAAATAGCTTGCTACCTGAATGCTCTTGAACCCGTAGTCTCTTCCACCAGTGAACCTACAACAAGTATGATGGAGCTGGATATTAAGTACCTTAGTCACAAAATAAAAGAAAAGAAAAAAAGAGAAATGGTTCTGATGGTGAAAACCACTATGTGGCAGTGTCAGAACCCAAAAAAGTAAAAAGAAAGGACATATCCGAAGGTGAAAACCTCCTTGAGGCACCTAAGGATGGGGTACTTAATAACCTGCCAAGTTATTTCCAAGACAGGTCATTAGTTCTTATTGAGACTACACAACCAGTAAATTTGAATATGGAAGAGGCTCCACAAGTGGTACATCTAGCTCAATCTCTGTCAGTGCAAGAAAAAAGGCATACACAAAGTTCTTACAAAAAAAGAAATTCAATTTTGCTTGGACATATTCAGACATGCTAGGGCTTGACACTAATCTTATTATGCATCACTTATCTATAACTCCAGGAATTAAACCAGTAAAACAGAAGTTGAGGAAAATTCATCCTCACATAGCTCTCCTTGTTAAGGCTAAATTAGAAAAGCTCTTAGGAGCAGGATTTATTAGAGCTATCGACTATGCCGAGTGGATCTCAAATATTGTTCTAGTTTCAAAGCATGATGGGTCCATTCGTGTATGCACAAACTTCAGAGATCTTAACAAAGCTTTCCCAAAGGATGACTTTCCACTACCTAACATAGACATGATAGTGGATATGACTGTGGGCTATGAGATATACTCTTTAATGGATGGTTTTTTTGGTTATAACCAAATAAAAATGGCTCCTAAGGATCAACAAAAGACAGCATTCACATGTGCATGGGGAAACTATTGTTGGAACGTCATGCCATTTGGATTAAAAAATGTAGGAGCCACATACCAAAGAGCCATGACCATAATATTTCATGATATGATGCATAAAAACATGGAGGATTATGTGGATGACACCTTGGCCAAGTCTAAGCAAAGGGGTACACACCTACAAGATTTGGAAGTAATTCTAGATTGAATGGAGCAGTTTCAGTTAAGATTGAATCCAAAAAAGTGTGCATTTGGGGTTACCTCAAGTAAACTTCTAGGATTTATAATTTTAGCCAAAGGAATAGAGGTGGATCCCAAAAAGGTTCAAGCCATATTAGATATGCCACCTCCTAAGAACATTAGTCAGATGAGAAGTCTTCAAGGATGACTCCAATCCATACAGAGGTTTATTTCACAGCTTGCAGATAGAACACAACCATTCAACAAGACATTGCATAAGGGAGTCACATGTGCTTGGAATGAGGATTGCCAAAAGAGCCTAGATCAAGTAAAGTAATACTTGGCTAATCCTCCAATTTTGATGCCTCCTATCCTAGGAAAACCATTGATTTTGTACATCTCAGTGACAAAATCTTCCTTGGGGGCATTATTGGCTCAACTTGATGATACAGGGAAGGAAAGAGCCATCTACTACATTAGACATACTCTAGTATCTTATGAGATCAATTATAATAGTATTGAAAATTCTTGCCTAGCGATAGTGTTTGCTTCCCAAAAGTTGTGACACTACATGCTTGCCCATACTATACATCTTGTTGCAAAAATTGATCCTCTTAAGTATTTGCTTAGTAAGGCTACTCTCATGGGTAGACTTGCTAAGTGGATGATGGTTTTGTCAAAATTTGATATAGAGTACATTGAGCATAAGGCTATAAAGGGGCAAGCTATTGCAGATCAACTTGTTGATTTCCCAGTCATGGATAGCATGCCTATTCAAGTAGAATTCCCAGATGAGCACATAATGTACATGACCACGCGTACTTGCAAAATGTTCTTTGATGGTTCAAATATGCAAAATGGATCAGGAGATGGAGTGTTGTTTGTTTCCCCTCATGGGTGTACTATTCCCAAGTCCTATAAATTATTATTCCCATGCACAAACAACATTTTTGAATATGAGGCCTTAACCAATGGACTTAAGATGGCTATTGAGTGGAATATAACAGAGTTACATGTCTTTGGGGATTCACAATTGATTATCAACCAAGTGAATGGAGAATACCAAACTAAGGATGATAAGCTGATACCTTACAAAAAGATGGTTGATTCATTGTGATGTTACTTCATATTTGTGACATTTCAATAGATCCCTAGAGCAGAAAACAAGGCTGCAGATGCTATGGCTACATTAGCTTCACTCCTTCAGTTGGAACAACATGAATCAAGATTTGAATTCCTGGTGGAAGAGCTACACCATCCCATCTTTCACTCCTCTGAAAGCCACATCATTTGTACCTTGGTCACTCATGAGTCTTCCCATTATGGTGCTATCTATTCATACCTCTGTGATGGCATCATCCCCAAAACCTTTAATCACTCTGAAAGAAGAAATCTTTTCTGTAATGCCTCTCGCCATACCCTTATCTCTAGTGATCTGTATAGGAGGGGTTTAGATGGGACACTTCTTAGGTACTTGGAAAAGGATGAGTCTGACTGAGCATTAGTTGACATCTTCGAGGGCATTTGTGGAGGACATTCCAATGGTCTTGCCATGGCCCAAAGGTTTCCTAGGGTGGGGTACTATTGGCCCACAATGCAGATGGATGCTATAGCTTTTGCCAAGTCTTGTGAAAAGTGTCAAAAACATGGAAACCTGATTCATGCTCCAGGTAGGGAGCTTATTCCTTCTATTTCTCATTGGCCATTTCAGTGCTGGGACTTTGACCTTGTTGGGCAGATTCATCCCAACTCATCAGGTGGACATAAATTCATCATTACTACTACTGACTACTTTACCAAATGGGTAGAAGCCGTTCCACTGTCTGTTGCTTTAGGAAAGACAATCTCTTTGTTCGTATTGAATCACATCATTTGTCTATTTGGGATACCTTATGAGATAATCACTGACAATGGAGGTCAGTTCAAAAACAAGGACCTTACACACCTCTACAAGAAATTCAAGATAAAACAACATTGGTCCTCCATTTACTTCCCACAAGGAAATGGACAAGCAGAGGCCTCTAATAAAACCATTCTTAAGATTCTCCATAGAACAGTTCACAAGAATGGTTGAGACTGGCACTTATAGATCAATCCAACCTTATGGGCCTACAGAATGAGTATTTGTACTCCCACAAGGGCTACTCATTTCTCCCTCACTTATGGTGCTGATGCAGTATTACCTTTAGAAGTTGAGATTCCCTCACTTAGAGTCTCTCTCAAAGGTTTGATTACAGATGAAGATTATCATGCCATGAGATTGAAAGAATTGGAACTTCTTGATGAGAAACGTAGAACATCTTTTGATCACATGAGAGTCTACCAAAAGTGTATGTCCAAAGCATTCAACAAGAAAGTTTTCCTTAGAGAATTCCAAGTAGGATATCTTGTCCTCCGTGAGAATCCTAAGAACCAACAACATCGAGAACAAAAGGGAAAATTTGAACCTAATTGGCTTGGACCATACATTATTACTGCTGCTTTTGGGATAGGTGCTTACTTGCTATCTGATGAACAGGGAGAACAGCTCCCTAATCCTATTAATATTTTGCACCTCAAGAAGTTCTATCCATGATGCCTATTCAATCTGGGGGCATCCTTTGTACATATTTATGGATCCTAAAAAAATTCTAAAAAAATTCATATATGATGCTGAAAAAATCCTAAAAAGCATATAAAGTCCTAAAAAAAAAAAAATTTCAAAAAAATAGAAAAGTGCCTTGGTGAAAACTTGGAAAGAGGCGCCTTGGTAGCAAAAATACAAAAAAATTGAAAAATCAAAAAAATTTCAAGTGGTGAAAACCTGGAAACAGGTGCTAGTTGAGGCCTTTGCACCCTTGTCTTTTAGCATGCATCCTTGACACTTAGCCATTCTCCATCATGTCTTGACCTTTTTGCCTTGGTTTGGAATTGGTCTTTGTCTTTGTCTAGGGGGCATAACTGTTAGCATAGGTCCTTTAGGTGTGTTTGTCTCTTGGGGCATTTCACAACAGGTGTTTTTTAACACCACCCCAAACAGTGCTTTTTTTTAACACTACCCTTGCGTCAAGTGTTTCTTAACACTTATCAAATATCCTACCCACCAGTCTAAGTATGATGTGATATCACTCATTAGAAAATTTGATACTCAAAGTTTGACTCTCTGACCAACACACACGCACTTAAACAACCAACTCAATTGAGATATGTTGACTTTATTTTTCTTTGTGTGTTGTCTATGATGATTTCTTTGATGAGTGTTCTCTCCTTAATATGATAGTTTTTTATGATGCATAGCTAGAAGACTGAGGGTATGAGAACATTTTTTATTTCTTTATCTACTTGTGGGTATATTCCATTGATCCTAACTGTCATGAGCATTTATGCTGGTCTTACTTGACACTAGGGATTGACAAGGTATTATCCTTGACTATTTTGCGAGTGCATGCTTATAGCCATCTTGATCTTTTTGTATCCTGATGCAAGCATAATCTCACTATAGAAAACTTAGGTAATCTCACTGCACAAGTCATCTTGACCTACATGTCTTTGGTGCCTAGGTGGGATTCCCACATTTCTATCTGATATAGATCATATTCACATACCCATAGTCATACTAGTGTGTATTGTATGATCTTGCGATGCTACCAATAAAGCTCAATGATGATTATTAGATGTCTATTGGTGTTGTGACCTTACAAGTCAACCACTTTCATAGTAGCTTGCATTTCTAGGTTCATGTTAGTTTTGCATCTTGCATATGGAGAGAGCTCTCCTTTTCATCTTTCATGGACCTGTCGGTCAACTGCGCTCATCTTCCCTTTTCTCAATCATGTCTTTCACTCCTTATCTTTCATCATGACCTATTCCTATCATCGCAAGGGGTTAATCATATCATCATATCTATATCTCAAAAATGTCATTTTCAAAAACATGAGTCTACATCATACACATGAGAATCAAACATACATCTATGAGAGAGAATATACATGAGCATTTATAACATACATTTTGAGCAAAATGACAAGACAATACATAAACTGATACATCCATCACAAGTGAGACATAAGCATAAGATATATCAAACATCCAGTAATCTCATATATATAACAATGTCATCATACAATATACAATATGAGATCCCAAAATCTAGATCACAAAGTCTCATGATATGTCCAAAACATCTAAACCTAAGCCCTAAACCTAGGACTTGCTACCACCATCCCAAGGACTTGGTGGTGGAGGAGGTGGTGCCACATCAGTACTACATCTGATCTTCCCACTACTGTTGAGTACGAAGGAGCTCTCTGACCCTCCGGCACCGCCTATATGTAGAGACCATGATAATATGCAGCTCACGCTGCCTCTCTCTACCTCTCTATAAGGGAAACCTGTAGCTGCCTCTCTTGGCACTTTGTCTTAGCTCTCTGATCTGTGAGCTGCTGCTCCTTGATAGCTATAGTGATCCTCAGCTATTGCATCTCTGTCTCTAGATCCTATATCCTAGCTCTCAGGTCCTCCCCTCCCGCAAGCTGCTCCTGCTGTCCCTCTACCTGTCGGTGAGCTGGTCTCACCTCATCCTGCTATCCCTCACCTCTCTCCATCCCTCTCCCTCTCCCTCTCCCTCTCCCTCTCCCTCCATCCCCTTTGTCCCCTCCATCCCCATCATCTCCCCCCTCATCCCCCTGAGCAGTTAGCGGTGCATCTGGTACGGTGAATCTAGGGAATGGATCCCTACGCCTCTCTGCTTTATAAGCTACATCTGCACCTCCATCCACCATGTCTAGAAGGTACTTCCATGGCTCCTAACATATAGCAGCTATCTCTTGTACTTCCTACTAGTAATCCAGCATCGGCAGCCAACCATGCCCCTCCTCATCACGAAACCAAGCATGTGTAGTGGTCTCCATAGACACCCTCTGCTGGCATCCAAACTGTCTCCAGACTCAAGTAATAATGAATCTCTCCATAATGTCTGCATGATGACCTACTAATGGCTGACTACAAAGCATATAATCTAGCTCCCACCTATCACCCCACTACTTAGATGCCCTGTAACGTCTCCAGGTGAATGAGGTGAGCTCATCCAACACCCTGCGATAGTAAGCAACATCCTCGCTATGTGCCTGAGAGATGAAACCGGTATATCTATACATGTAGGGATATCTGCACTCCCTAGGTTGCACTCATGGATGCACTACAGCAATGTGCTCCCACACCCATATCTGAGCAAGTATAGCCCTACATGCCCAAGTCCTGTCATCTCGGTAGACGATCTCATGTAGCTCATAATACATATCAGCTAGAATCACTAGACCCCATGCCATCCGTCGTGGCCGTGCCACCAGATCTGCTAGCAACCTACCCCATCCTAGTGGGAAACCCTTCTGACTCTTGTCAGGGATAAGGGCATGTCCAATCAAAGATGCAACAATACAAGCCACTGGGAAGTCCCTACCAAAGTCGGCCATCAACCGATCCCAGCTGACGTGTCGTTATAGGATGGTGACATCCTGGAACATACCTTGGATAACCTATCTCCCCTTTTTCAGATCCTGATCATAATATACCTTTGTGATCAAACAATCATGTTAGTTTCTATCATAAGGAAAATTTTATATCTTTGATTATCTATAAACATGATTATACTTACAAGCTCTCCATGACACGTAACCCATAGGATCTGATAGATGTCCTCCAATGTGATGGATGCCTCTCTAGTAGGTAGATGAAAGGTGTTGTGCTCACTATGCCATCTCTCAGCAAGAGTAGTCAACAACCCATGATCAACTCGGATATGGGGCATCTGCAGTAAATACCAAAAGCCCATCGCCCTCAAATCGGCCTTGCCCGAATCATCCAGATCTCGGACAAATCGCAATCCGATCACCTGGGGTGCTTTGATTTGGAGCGCAGGGAAGTTCTCCTGTAGGTCATTTCAACCATACCAAATGTCAATACATATCATGAAGGATGTATACTATCAGTACAACGCATTTTAAAATCAAACATTGTCTAGACCCATGTCATTTTGCTCAAAAAACATTAAAACATGTCAAAATTTTATACTAGGCGACACTATTTTTTTAATTAAGTGTCATGCAAAACTTTGTCTTATAGCAGTGCGACAGTTTCTTTTTGGGCAACACTTCACATAGTGTCATGCAACATTTCATCCCGTGTCGTGCGACACTGGATTCAATGCTCGTGCGACACTATTTTGACCCACGAAGTGTCACACGACATTCATCCTCAAAGGGTGTGACACTTCTAAAGTGTCGCAAGACTTTTCGCCTAAACTAAAAATTTGAAATTTGAAAAACAATTAAAAACATGTTAAATGCTCATTAATGAATCAAAAAAGTGAAGTTTTTTTGAAAACTCACTAGGGCAGCATAGTGTGGAGGCCGGTTGTGCAACGGGGCGCGCTCAAATCAATGTTTGTGGACTGGAATCACTTCTTGCTGGGCTATTTTCTCTCTCTAAGCTCTCACAATTCTCAAACCAATAAAAGTCAAATGATTTGGAAAATGACACTTTTTGCCCCTTATATAGCATTTTGACTTTTTGACCAAATTTACAAATACCTCGAAATTGCACAAAAATTGCACCCTTACCTAATTTCAACGTCCTGGATCCATTTTCAAACTCGAAATCAAAATTTGAGTTAATCTTGATAGTCAAAATTGCATTTCAAAATTTTCATCCTCATCTATGCAGTTGGCTGACCATTTGAGACCTGATCCTTCGATCTTTGTTGGGGCATCTTCATTTCTTCACCCCCATCTCTTTCAAAACTCCTACTCTATCATTCATTATCACTCACTTCATTTCTCTAAGGTTTGACTTAATTTTGATCCTATATCTTTCCCAGTCAAACCTAGTCAACCTGGGGCATGTCTTCACTACTTGATGGTTATCCTATTGTCCTATTCTTCGACTATGATTTCTAGTGCTTTGATCAAGTTTATCAATTTTTTGTTCACCTCTACCTGATTTTGATTTCGATTCTGAGGGGGCAGTACCTATCAGCTTTAATCTTTGATTCAGCTTTATCATTCATCTCATCTTGAGATTCTTATTTGCAAACTTGATTATTGCCTAGCAGCGACGGTGATAGTTCTATCTAAGGCTTGATTTGCACCTAGTAGCGATGGTGTTGGTCTTGTCTTTCAGCTTTTGCTTATTTTTTTCCTGATGTGTTCCCAAAATGAACACACATCTGGGTTGTTTTGTGATCCCAAATCGATCTCACATTTCAATTCTTCTTTGACTGTATGTGTTCTCAAAATGATCACACATTAGTCAAAGAGGGGCAAATGTATGCACCCTAAAATGGTCACCTAAACTTTGGGCCCCCATTTAGCAATTTATCAAATCCCTGAATTAATATTTTCAAAAATCAACATTTTTCAATTATATCAATTTCCTTGATCAAATCTTATTTTATCATTTTCGATTATTTGCCTTGGGCTAATCATTTTATCCTAAGTCTTTATTTATTAAAAGGAATATTTCCTCCCCTTTTATTAAATAAAAAGCCCCCACTTTTCCTCTTATCCTAAGTTGCACAAATAAAGCATTATTCTTATTTTATAAAAAGGGAAAAAGCACTTTTTGTCTCATGTAGACACAAAAGTCAACCCTTATTTTCTCATTGGAAGATATTTGTGCACATGGATTGCTCTTCTTTGATTCTCCACCGTTGATTAAGTCTTTTGCCTCTTAATCTCCATGGTCCATTCCTTTTCATTTCCTATAAAAGAAGAGCTCTATTCCTCATTTTGCATATCCATTCATGTTTTATGCTAATGTTATGCTGCAAGTTTTCTAGGTCATTTGGAGCTCTTTGAAGACATTCTTGCATTCAAGCTTTGAAGACATTGTTTTTGCATCTCATTTAGCTTGCTTTTAGTAGTTTCATTATCATGGCATTATTAGTATAGACTTTCTTTATCCTATAGATTAATCTTACATAGCTTAATAGGAAGGATTTGTAACACTTGTTCTTTCTTTTCATAGATTAATTGCATTGTTCTTTCATTTTCATAGACTAGTTTGCATCTTCATTCTTAGTTTACTTGCATTGCATTTCATTTGATTTTTGGGGATATTGGCATTCTTGCTCTTGTCTTCACTTGAATCTCTCATTGTGTGGTTGACTAGCAAGGTCATTAAGCCTATTAGCTCTAGCTGAGAGCAATTTTACAATCTTGCAACTCCATACATAGAGAGCTATGGATCGATTTTTGAGACCTCATTCTTGAGTGTTCTTGATTGTAAGGATTCATAGAAGTATACTACTTTTGTGTGTACACTCGCCATGAAAGATAAGGTTGTGACACTTCATTATTTCATCATTTCAATCATTACCTTTCCCATCTTCAGATGAATAAGTGAATTTTTTAGAATAAAGACTATTTATGGGTACATCTTTTTTGTTTCTTTCTTCTTCTCTCCTAAATCTACTACCTCCTTCCATATTTTTATCTTCTCTAAACATACACCGAGAGACAATAATGACCAATTCTTCCACAATTGGAACATTTAAAGGGTAGCATTTCTTTATATTTTTCAATTCCTTTCTTGAATCTCCTTACAAATTTTGATCCTAAATCATCAAGATCATCTTCCTAATCATCCTTTTTTTTCTTAGTAGCTTTATGGTTCAAAAGCAATCTAATTCTATATTTCATTGACTTTGATATTTGTATTCTCTACCACTTTCTTCGGCCTTAAATTATAGCACTAGTAAGCCTTGCTTGTCATAGAGTATCCCAAGAAAATATTATCATTTGATCTTGAATCAAATGTTCTAATATTACTTTCATCTCTTTTAGTGTAATATTCGCCTCCAAATATTTTAAAATATTTGACAATAGGTACCTTTCCAAACCATAACTCCTAATGATTTTTTGTATGATTTATTGTGTTTTGCACTCTATTGAGGAGATATATTGTAGTGTGTACAATATCTCTCTTGTAGATATTTTATAGATTAGCATCTTTCAACATTGTCCTAGCCATCTCAACAAAAATCATATTCTTCTATTAACTAGTCTATTTTGTTGTGAATTACTTGGTGTAGATAATTTCCTTCTACCTCAATATCTCTCACAAAAGACATTAAATTCACATTATACATATTCTCCTCCTCTATTAAACCTCAATCACTTAATGCTAGTATCCATTTAATTTTTAACCAATATTTTGAAAATTTTAAATCCATTTAGAGCCCTAGAATTCTTTTTTTTTAAATGTTACCCATATCATTCTAGTGTAATCATCATTAAGTAACATGAAGTATCTCTCATTATTGAGTGCTCTTTTTCTTGTAGGTATGCATAGATTAGAGTATTTCAAAGGTCTTGTGGTTGAATAAGCCTTGTTATTGAATGTGTTCCTAGTTTACTTTCCAATCTAATATTCTCCACAAATTATATTAGCAAGTCTGGTAACTCTTGGTATGTGATCCTAGTTTCTAGTGCGAGGAGGCCCATTCTCTAAGTTGGTCAATAGAGGGTCTAAATGAAAGAAACTTACCCACCAAGGAAAGCTTCAACTCGACAATCATCTCCTGTAATATTTCACCAAGAACATGAATTGTTGTACCACTGACCTTGCAAGTGGATTGATACTCGTTAAAAGAAGTAGAGTGCTTTAGTAATGCTGGATAGACACCAAACAACTTGTCAACAAAAGAAGAAGGCTTCTCCTACTAGAGAAAGAACTCCCTAAATTTGTCAAGGTAGATGGGGATGTTGACATAGGGCAGGGATGGAGGATCCAACAATGGATAGTCCAAACCTACACCAGCACTTATAACAACAATAACCATAGTGGAATACAACAATATAATGCTTCAAAATAGAATTTTATTCAATATGCCCGACTGTGAGGCCTTCCGAGTTTTAGCCTTATACAATAAAATTACAAAAATATTTCAGCAATCTCCTAGCTAGTCCAGCTCTGAAACACATTGAAGCAACTGATGGAAGCACTAAGGTAGATCTAAACTTGAACTCGCAAGCTTCCAAGAAATCTCCTTGTCTCCAAGCATGCAAACCACTAGCCCTTCTATTGCAATATCAGATAAAACCTCTAATCTTCAAGATCTCGTAGGATCCAATTATGATTCTTATCAATCTACCTTGATTCCCCTTTCTCTCTTCTCTATATCCTACTCCTACAACAACCCAAGCTCCCAATATATAACCAGCTAAGCCACAAGTCGGCCAGTCAGGCATTAATTACATTATAGGTCCACCCTAGGGATAGAAATAAAAACTAAAGAAAGAAATAACAAAACATGATGCAAAGATATATTTAGGTCCACACATGATCCAAGAACATATCCTGAACCTCACAAGATCCCATTCCCTCATAAGGAACCACACAAAGTGAAACACTCCATGTTTCATGTGAAACTAGCGGAAAATCGATACCTGAGGAAAATGAAGATAATTCCCAAATCCAAATGAATTAGGACATGCAATCTTAGGATAGTGCTCAAGAATAGGTCCACAATACTACATTAACTTTGCAAAGCAAGAAACCAACAGCAGCAACGGCTACAAAACAAATAATAGATAGGTACAAGGATAGAAAATGTTTTTGGTGATGCAAGATTACTCAAGACCCAAGATGCTCCTGCATCAAACACCCCAGGTAAATAAAAAGTTCTCATGAACATCTTAAGGGAATCAAGACAGGTATACCATATTTGTTCTTAACCCAAATCTCCTCTTGTCCTTCATTCCTTGTTGTCTTTACTTTATCCACTATCACACTCAGCAAAGTATCTTGTCCTGCACTTTTCTCATCTTTCCTTTCTGTAACTAAAAAAAATTGACTTTGACCATCTTTTCCACTATTGATTACACCAAAACTTTGGAGAATCATATCTTCTCCAGACTTGCTAATCAATTTGGCACCATCTCCATCTCTCTATATCACTAGTGCCATCATTTGTTGCACTATATTTGTCAGAAAGACCATCTGCCTCTTAATCTCTATAAATTCCTCAATTAGGTCATCCTCTTTTTCTTTCAAACTTGACTCCCTTTTATCTATAAGTTCATCAACTCTATGCTCCTAATGTTTTTCACTATCACAAGGACAACACCTAACAACTCCACATCCCCTAGCCCCTACTTCTTGCAAAGGTAATAACTTATGTCTGGATCCACCATGCATTACCACATATGTATTTGCACGACCATCAAACATAACATGCCTATCAAATTTCTAAGGTCTTCCGAGAAATAGATGACAAGCATCCATAGGCAATACATCACATAATATTTCATCATGATAAGATCCAATCTGAAAACTAACCAAGCATTGCTCTTCAATCCTAACCTTAGACACATCTTGTATCCAACTAATCTGATAAGGGTTAGGGTGTTTCTTTCTTTCAAAGTTCAATTTACTAACCATCTCTTCTTAAAAAAAGTTTTCTCCATCTCCCTCTCTGTCTATTATTGTAGTTCTTAGTGACTTGACCACTACCAGATCCTTCATCAGTCTTCTTAGGATTCTCTACCACATTACCTCTAGCAATTGTTTCAACAATCTTACCACCTCGATTCCTATTATTTTTTCTTCCTTCAAACCTCTTGTTTAGCTTCTCCTAAATCTTCAATTCCATCTGATAAGCATCTCCTATAGTTGTCATCCGAACAGTAAGTAACTCTTCTTAAATACTAGGTCTCAATCCATAAACATACCTAGCAACCTTCTCTTTATCAGCTTCAGAATGACCAGTCCTAATCAAGATTCTGTAAAACTCCTCAGTATACTCTTGTACTAATTTTTTGTTCTGCTTCAAGGCTTGCATCTTCTTAAACATCTCTAACTCATAATCCACCAAAATGAATTTCTTTTTCAACTTATCAACCATTCAGTTCCATCTAGTGATCTTTTCTTTTCCTCTCCTACTTCTTTCCAATTGAACTTCTCTCCACCAAATATTTGCATGACCCTTTAGCTTAGTCTTTGAAAATCAAACTCTATCAGGATCTTCTATTTCTTCATACTCAAAGTATTCATCTATCTCATTAATCCAATCAATCAACTCTTATGGCCTAAGGCTTCTAGCAAATGTAGAAACTTCAATCTTAGGTCTTTTCCCAATTTTAGACATAGCCTTCAGGATTCTAGTTTCTTCTAGATCCCTAGCTTCTTCTATAGCTTCTTCAAAATGATCTTCTTCCTCATACTCATCTTCACTATCTTCTTTCGATGTATTCTTATTTCTCAATTCCTCTTGTAGATCTTGCACTTATTTCTACAAAGCCCTAAAATTATCGAGATTGAATTCTCTAGCAGGTTCTTCCTCTGAGATCTCACGAGCTCTCCTCAGAGACATCTTCAATCCAAGGTCCTAGTGCAAACTGCCTCACCTTCGGTGATCTGTCCACACACTCAGAATCTTCAAGCTCTGATACCACTTGACATAGGGTAGGGATGGAGGATCCAACAATGGATAGTCCAAACCTACACTAGCACTTATAACAACAACAACCATAGTAGAATACAACAATATAATGCTTCAAAATAGAATTTCATTCAACATGCCCGACTGTGAGGCCTTCCGAGGTTTGGCCTTATACAATGAAATTACAAAAGTATTTCAGCAATCTCCTAGCTAGTCTAGCTCTGAAACACATCAGAAATTGATGGAAACACTAAGGTAGATCTAAACATGAGGTTGCAAGCTTCCAAGAAATATCCTTGTCTCCAAGCATACAAACCACTAACTCTTCTATTACAATATTAGATAAACCCTCTAATCTTCAAGATCTCACAAGATCCAATTATGATTCTTATCAATCTACCTGTATTCCCCTTTCTCTCTTCTCTACATCCTACTCCTACAACAACCCAAGCTCCCAATATATAACCAGCTAAGCCACAAGTCGACCAGTCAGGCATTAATTACATTATAGGTCCACCCTAGGGAGAGAAACCAAAACTAAAGAAAGAAATAACAAAACATGATGTGAAGATATATTTAGGTCTACACATGATCTAAGAACATATCTTGAGCCTTGCAAGATCCAATTCCCTCATAAGGAACCACGCAAGGTGAAACACTCCATGTTTCATGCAAAACTAGCAGAAAATTGATACCCCAGGAAAATGAAGATAACTCTCAGATCCAAATCAATTAGGATGTGCGATCTTAGGATAGTGCTTAAGAATAGGTCCATAATACTGCATTAACTTTGCAAAGCAAGAAACCAACAAATAGCAACGGCTACAAAACAAACAATTGACAGGTACATGGACAAAAAATGTTTTTGGTGATGCAAGATTTCTCAAGACCCAAGATGCTCCTGCGTCAGATGTCAATCTCTTTCACCTCTTGAGAATGATTAGCACAAGTGGACCCGAATATTGGACTAGAGAGCTTGGGATCCACAATCACTATGGAAGAGGAAGGGGAAACTAAGATGGGTCCCCTTCCATCAACCCCATGCAAGGTAAATGGACACATGACAGAATGAAGTAGTAGAGTGAAACCCTAGTAGAGCAACAATGAAACCCTAGTAGAGTAGTATTATACCTAAATTATTTATGAATAGTATAAATTAGCATGTATTCAACTCAATTAATGACACACTGGTGTTGAAAGCCTATGGCATTACATAAAATGTGTCAAATTGGAAAATACATGGAAAGTCACCATTCCCTATGTAACACCCAAAATGTACCTTTGACAACAATTATTGATTAATTAAAAATAACAATATAATGGTTTTTTATTTTTAATCAATTAAATATTTATAGTCAATGATATATTTTTGATGTTGCGTATAGTTTATCTATTTGAACAATCTTTTTATTCTTTCTATTTAGACTAGAAAAAATTCATTAAATCTTAGTACATTTGATCTAAGAGGAAGCAATAAAAAGAGAAAACTCTTTATTTATTACCATTGTTGTTTAGATGTATTTAATGGGAGAGATGCATATTCACTATCATTTTTTCTTTGGACATGTTTGAAAGCCGACACTGTTAAAGGGATTTCAAGTTTCTTTGATGAATAAGTGTTTTAGAATATTTTACATATAGTTTTTTAGTACTTCATATTTATTAAAAGATAGTAAAAATTTATAGCTCAAACTTATATAAGTAATATTATAAGTTTGTTGAAAACAATTAAGAGTTTTAGATCTAGCAATTGGAGGAAACAAATCTTACCAATAAGGCTTGTATCATTCAATTGGAAGCTCTACACCATTTTAACTTAGTTTCCAATTTATAATGTCACCTTTATTATTATTCATTGCTAATTATAAGTTAGGTATCATGTTTGGAAGAATAAACTACAATAGTTGGATATGATAAAACCTATCATTGTCTAGCTTATGAATTAGCACATTTGTAACCACACTAAAAGGAGATTTAAGGTGAATGAAAAGATTAGAACAAATCACAAGCATTGTAACAATGTGTTTTGCATTGAAGTGGCTATGCATAATCTGAGTCACAAGAATGATGAGCGCATGGATTATGAATACAACCATGTGGACATTGTCAAGGAGATGGTTGATGCTTGTTAGAAGTAGAGATCAATAGAATGTTGGTAAATATACAAAATTCATTATGTTAGTGGTCAAGTAGCACTTCAACATGAGAAATACAAGTATAGATTATTAGCTTATTATTATATAGCCATGAAAATAATATAGAAAATCACGATTAGTATTATGGCTAGGGTATGGGTTTACATCATGGTTAGCATTATGGTTAGGGTTAGGATTTATATTAGGATTGGGATTTAAAGTTAGGATTAAGATTAAGGTTTAGCATTTAGAATTACAATTCAACATTTAGAATTGACTACACTTTGATATATTTTCTATTTAGTTTACAAATTATCCAATTTACATAACACAACTCTAATTCAAATTATAATGTAAATTTAATTTATTTATTTCTTCTTACTATTCATTTAGTATAGATAAATCAAGCATTAGTGTCCCACGCTAAATAAAGACAACCAATATTGGCCATTTTAATTTTCCAAGTCTTCCAGCATCTCGGCATAAGGATGATGACAAGTCAATAGTCAATAGAAAATCGGCAAATTTATGAAACTGAAACACGTTCTGACCAAACTGGCAAATCAATAAAAAAATCGTCCGGTCATTTTCATTAATACGTGTGTTAATGGTTATGGACTCCGAATTTTGCAATGGGTAAATTCTGGTTATGGTGTGAAACATAGAAATGTTTGTTCTCTTTCTGGAATCCAACATTTTCAAGTTTAATTTTGGCAAACCATTCGCCTTAAGTTGCGCTGGAATTTCAAAGTGATGTTAACAGGCGATATTATCGCACTTTCAATGTCAAATTGAGTGGAGTCAATAGCAAATCGACAAATCAATCTTGACTAATTGGTAACGTGTTTCAAGAGCTCTGCAGTGACTTCGTCGGTCTGAAAAGCTTCATTGGGCAAGCTAATAATCGTCTGTCTCCTCTCATTGCTAAATATCTTTCTCAAGTAATTTTATTCTATCTCTATACACACTTGTATACACTTGTCTTGATCATTTCACTCATCTATGCATTTTTTAGTCACCACGATCCAATCAATTACCTGTGGATAGTTTCATACAAAATTAGTCAGCTAACTCCACTCAACAATCCACCTTGATCCATCATAATACATATTTGATATGTACTAGTACTTAAATATTTTCAATACATTCATAATAAGAATATGAAATATAGATGGGCCTCTAACACATTTGTAAATGTCATTTGTCACTAATTCTTCAACAAGTGCAAAGTAAACATTTATCAATCATACAAGGAGAAAAGTAGAACATCATTATGTGTAGGAATGAATCTGGACTCAAAAGATTAACCCACAACCATGACTTCATTGTAGATTTATGACTTTGTCTTCTAATCATATGGAGATCTTACACACAAATTAAATGATTTTATTAATAGAGGAGCATTATCTTTCAAGTACACGGTATTCTAATATTTGCTAATATTTCTTATTCCTATCCATGTCTTTTCATAGAGAAAACTATTTTTTAATTGTATTAATTTAAAATTGTACTTATTATAAATTATCAAACTATCAATCTTCATACTCAATCACTAATATAGGTTAGTTTGTGGTCATGTGTATATATCATATTAGATTCGCCTAGATTAACCATGTGGAAAGATTTATAATCTTATAAAAATCAATTAATGGTTAAGTTTGTATAGATAGTAATATGTAATAATATTTAGCCTAACATTAAAAATAAATTGAAAGGAAACAATTAAAAATACCACATGGGTATAAACTAATAGTTGTGTGCCTGTGGACGGACAACAAATAGCTGATAGGATCTATATTTTTAAAGGGTTGTGGATAATGACAATTATTTAATCATTTGGTTGGAAGTGTTGTGAGACTTAATGCATAGTTCAGGAACAATGTTGTGACCTAACTAAAAGTTAGGTGTCGCACTCAGACATTGGCAGGTGTTGGATTTCTTAACCTAGTTAGACATTATTATACATGGTGGTGTTGGAGATTTACCAGCAAGCCAGATTGATGACATTATGTTTGTCATTGCTGACAACATATGGTAAGCAGCATGCGTGGAAGCCTGATGGAGAGAGCCTTTAACATATGTTGCATGGATATGTCATCAGCATGATATCATAGATGCAGAGGTTGATTTTGAGTGAAGATAGTAATACAGTAGTGTATATCAGTGAGTGTTCCTGATAGGTCCTAGGAACAGTTCTGTATGTGACTGGTCGTACGGTTGTTGTAGAGCCTTGTGCCTTTATACTTATGTTGCAGACATATGTATGATGTTATGTTCATGAATGCAGAGTCAGATATGCAATATAAGTTCAGTTATGAAGTCTCCAGTTGACAGTTATAGTTTCCTAAGTTTATTTAGAAGAGCCGACGATGCTTATATGATTGCGGTAGTTGTGCCCATCATCTCGTTATGTGCACTTGGATTCATGGTAAGAGGAGAGTTAATAATGTTTGGTTAAAAGTGCATGACGTAATTCAGCATGAGAAGAAAGTTGGAGATAATTTGGTGAAGCCGACTGTATGTAGCATGGCGTCTACTCACATGGAATTGGGAAGTCCTAATTTATGTTGCGTGCTTAGTAGAGCTGACTAAGATGTTATTGGAGAGTTACATTGTTTATCTAATATGATTTCAAGATGGTTCTAACAGGCTGACTTGATTATATCATTTGGAGTTAAGATACTTATAGGTAGTCATTTGTGATTGCTAAGATATGGTTTAGAGTTGAAAGAGAAGAGCAAAGCAAAGAGTGCGAAGTGTTGAGCCATTAGCAAAAGGTCTATATGACCAAGTAAAGAGTATATGCTATTCATTGGAACTAATCAAGACAATAGGTATACACACAGTTCACCAAAATTCAGATATAGTGTGTATCTATTAAACAAAAGGTTACAGCCTTCACCCCCTTGAGCAGTGTGCTCTCGGAAAGTGCATCCTCACCCCTAATAGGGTTAATTGTAAAAGACTCCTAACAGGGTCTGACCCTTGACCAGGTCACTGTACTAAATACATTGTAAAAATCAACTCCTAACAAGGTTGTAAGGTCTTCGAACAAGGATCATAATACACTAGTGCAGATTATTAGTAGGTGTCAATTCTCACTGGGGTTTTTACCTATTTGGGTTTCCCCGTAACCAAAATTGTTGTGTTGTGTTAAGTGTTCTCATATTGTGCTTATGGTTAATGTTCTTGTATACTTAATTGGTTAAAGAATTGAATATTGTAGATAACTGATTCACCCCCCCCCCCCCCCCCCCACTCTCAGTTATCTCTTGGGACTATTCCTAACAATTGGTATCAGAGCCAAGTACCTCGGAGAGAAAGTTTAACAGCTTGAGGTTGATAAGATGGCATTCTTCAGAAAAGAAAGTCCTAAGTTTGATGGAGAGAATTATCTTGATTGGAAGAACAAGATGATGACACATTTGCAGTGCATTGCCTTTGAGATCTTTGAGGTGGCTACTAAAGAAACTGTTATTCCTTCTTTATCAGATCTTGCAAAGGAATATGCAACTCTTAAGAAAAAGGAGTTGTTCACTTCAAATGCCCTTGCCAAAGAAGCCCTCATCAGCGCCTTGTCTGACAGTGAATTTTTAGAGATCAAGAAGCTAGACAAAGCTTACCAGATTTGGAAGTACCTAGAAGACATGTTTGAAGGAGACATCCAAGCCAAGAATGCACGCAGAAAGACATGGAAGAAAAAATACAATTCATTGGAGATGCTACCTAAAGAAAGCATTAGAGCCTACAATCAGAGGATTAATGAAGCAGTCTCAGGAATCAAAAACAATGGTGGGGAGATTTCAGAAGAAGACATCATAGATAAGATAATGACTATTTTGACACCTGAATATGAAAACAAGATAAACATCTTGGAAGAGACTATACCATTTTCAAAAGAGTTCAAAAGAGAAACCTTAATCAGTAAGATTTCAACTTTTGAAATATCAAGATTGAAGACAAAACCTCTTGAGCTTCAACTTTGTCACCATCTCTTCTGACACCAAATTATCAATGCTGCCACTATCAATAATCACATCACAACACTTACCCTCACACTTGCACCTGGTACGAAACAGGCTCCTTCTTTGCTCAAGTTCATTTTCACCACTCAACAAGACTCTTCTGTTAATCAGCGTTTCTCCTCTTTCAGCATCTTTAGAATGTGATGATCTGGCATCTTCATCTATATATGCAACTCTGGCCTGGCCTTCATTCCTCCTATCCATCCATCCTTGGTGTTGAGAATATTCAAATGCCCTATGACCTTCTTCTCCACAGTGAAAACATGTTCCACGGAAGCCTCCTCTTCCTGAACCTTGTCCTCTTCCTCTTCCTCTCTAATCTCTATTGTTCTGATCAAGTGGAAACAATTGGAATTATCTCCTCTTTGATTCTAACTGTTACTAGCCTCATCTTGCTTTTTCAAATCTTCATTTCGGTCTCCATATGACCGTCCACCAGATCTTTCATTACGACCTCTTCTGCTTTGTCTGCTCTCAAACTTCTTGTTCAGCTTTTCCTCTACTTTTAGGGCAAACTGGTATGCCTCTTCAATACTGTTCATTTGAACTAGATTCAACTCCTCCTGAATGCTCGGTCTCAACCCATTAAGGTAACAAGCAACTTTCTCCTTATCAACTTCTGCATGTCCTGTTCTGATGAGGATTCGATGGAACTCTTCTGTATACTCCTGAACAGATCTTCCTGCTTGCTTCAAACTTTGCATTTTTCTCAGTAGGTCAAGTTCATAATCAACAGGAATGAACTGTTGCTTTAATTTATCCACCATCTGATCCCATCTTGTAATTTTATCTTTCCCTCTTCTATTTCGCTCCAATTGAATCTCTTGCCACTAGATCTTCGCATGATCTTTCAGTCTGGCCTTCGCGAATTTGACCCTATCAAGATCCTTAATATCTTCATACTCAAAATATTCTTCACATTCATTGATCCAGTCGATCAACTCCTCTGGGTTAAGATTCCCTAAAAATGTAGGAACCTCGATCTTAGGTCTTTTCCCGATCTTGGAAATGGCCCGGAAAAGCTTTTCTTCCTCTTGATTCAAAACTTTGACTTCTCCTTCTTGATCTTCTTCTTCGGCTTCATCCTCGCTTTCGTCTCTGACATTAAAATTCATTCCTCTGCAAATCTCCTCTTGCAATGCTCGCACTTGTAAAATCAGAATATTCTGAGATCGTAAGACCAACTTACTAAAAATAGCAAGTTTTCATAAATAGCAGCTCTGCACAAGATAGCCCTTATTGAATAAAAAAATAGAAATATTTTTGGGTGATGCAAGATTGCTCTTACACCCTGGATGCTCCTGCATTAGGGCTTAACATCTTTTCCTTTTTTGTAAGCTTTGTAAGGGGTTTTGAGTCCCCCTAAAACCTATTTTTTCCAAAAATCAAAAACTAATTAATGTCACAAGGTTGAGTTGAAACAAGGAGAAGATTGAAAAAAAACCTCTTTAATTTTTCATATTAAAGAATTACAACAAAACCCTAGACTTTCCTGCTAACAATTAAAAGGACCGCATATTTGAATTGATAATTAAAACTACTATATTTCATGAAATACAATTTTGAATATATTTCTCAAAGAATGTAGGTGAAATCCAATGTACAAATAAAAAATTTGAAAAGTTACAAAAGACGTGTGAAATCACAAAGCATTTTGTATAATTTGAGTTAATATCCAACAAGCAGAAATTGTAGAGCATTGTGAAAATAGGCAATAACCTCTACAAGATTAAAAAGCATATTGGTACAAATAACAATGAAAAGGTAAATTATTTAGAGGAATGTTAGCAAGTTATTTTTATATTATCTAACAAATATCAAAGAATTAAAGCATAAGCCATCATACAAAATAGTACCAAATGCCTTTAGATAATGCACACATTATGAGATGAAATAGACTACTTTTGAATAGGTTTTTTATGCAAACATTCAAGAATTAAAAATTACATATAATAACTAGAAGATCATATGCAGAGTTATTAAGGCAAGAACTCTTCTCTCATGAGCATGAATGGAACACTTAGCACGCATTACATGTAGGTGATGCTCACAAAGGTGAAGGACAGGGACCTCCTAGAAGGTGACCCATCCCAGTACTACTCCAGATCAAGTGCGCTTAACCATGGAGTTTCTTCCAAGATTAAGCCCACCTTAATTGCAACCCCATTACAAAACCTTCAACAGATATTGTATCTTATGAACCATTGATTATAAAGCCCCTTAAACTCATAAATTGTGATATTGTAAAACAACAACGTGGAATAATTCGGGGACCCCACTCCATAAATTTTACCTTATCATTGTCTTATCATTGTCCTATTCTCGCCAGGCAGTAACGTGGAAACACGGACTGGACTAGTCCATGAACTTTCCCAATTCATTCTTCGATTCCACACCGATTCCATACTTTCCTTGACTCGCCGACTGATTCCACACTTTTATTTCTTATTTCAAGGCAATAACGAGGAATAAGGCCCTGTCCTTATGAAAATGGCATCAAAAGATTTTTTTGAGTTACCTTAGAAGCACCGTTACTATCTGCGAATTTCATTGCCCGAGGTAAGCGCATTTAACCTTTTGTGGGCCAATAGGTAGTGCATTTGCTTGCTGTTCTCCTCGATGTGTTTGCTCTTTTGTCGGTCAATAGGTGATGTATTGGCTTGCCGGTCTCAATACGTTTGATCTGTTGGGAATCCTGAGCTGGATCCACTGATTACCGTGTCCCATGGAATGATCCTATGTAGCGCGAAATAGTCAGTGCATTGACCTCACAGTCCTCGAAATTAGTTACGAGATACGAGTTGTATAAACGCTCTTCCTAAGCACAATCTCCCACATTGTCGAAATAGATCTTACATAGGAAGCTTTTCTTGTAGCTAGCAAGATGATTATTCTCCTTGCTAAAATGTTGTCGAATCTTTTAGCCAGCACATCCTCCAGTCGGAGAGCAACTACGTTTGCGTCTTCGACCATTATGTTGTTGTGTTTGTATGGGATAACAATGCTGATTAGCACCGCCCACAGCCTCTCAGAACAAGGCGACGTTCTTTTCCAGATAAAAGAGTCGTTACAGGGAGGTGGAGCCACAGATTCTCTGCCAGACTGGTCCAACGCCTCTGATTTCTGTACGTGGCAAGGCGTCAAGTGCACATCGCGCAACGTCATTTCCCTCTCTCTTCCCAGCCGAAACCTATCCGGTCATCTTTCTTCTATGATTGGGAAGCTTAGCCGGTTGGAGGAGCTCGACCTTTCTGGCAACAGATTAAGTGGGCATGTCCCTCCTGAA
The DNA here is from genome assembly GCA_027943335.1 of Chamaecyparis obtusa. Taxonomy (NCBI): domain Eukaryota; kingdom Viridiplantae; phylum Streptophyta; class Pinopsida; order Cupressales; family Cupressaceae; genus Chamaecyparis; species Chamaecyparis obtusa. The sequence continues at coordinate 252,661 of BSBK01007235.1, read as the reverse complement.
TTGGGAAATTGTACCCGCCTTCACCACCTCAATCTCTCTGACAACTTTTTCAGTGGCGTCATGCCGACAACTTTGGCGAACTGCAGCTTGCTTACTTTGCTTGACCTTAGTTCAAATAATATCTCTGGTTTCATTCTTCCGGAGCTGGGGGAGTTGTCGAATCTGTCTGAGATTCGTTTATATGCTAACAATCTCTATGGAGCAGTGCCTGCCTCTCTTGGTAAGCTTGCAAATCTTCAAGTTTTAAGGGTAGGGTATGGTAACCACTTTACGAACTCCTTACCACCTGAAATTGGTAACTGCTCAAAGCTTAGGTATATTAGCTTTGCCTCCTCCAATCTGTCAGGCACAATCCCATGGGAAATTGGCAAATTGAACAAGCTGGAAGAGCTATATCTATTTGATAACCAATTGCATGGCATTATCCCCTCAAGCATTGGGAATTGCAGGGCCCTGGAAGTGTTTGCTGCTTATGAAAACAATATAGGAGATCACATTCCAAGAAAGATCGGCCATCTCAGGCGCCTCCGGTGTTTGTGGTTGTACGAGAATCTTCTTTCGGGGCCTCTTCCCGTTGAATTGGGCAACATGTCAATGCTGCAAGAGATAGCTGTGCAATCCAACAATCTCGTTGGAAGTTTACAGGAGGAAATCTGCAGGTTGAAAAGTTTGAGTTTACTAGACCTTTCCACCAATAATATTTCTGGCAGGGTTCCTTCATACTTGGGAAATCTTACAAGCTTACAAGTAATAAATTTGCAAGGAAACCAATTCAGCGGCACCTTGCCGGAAGGAATTGGCTTTCCACCAAATCTTGAAGAACTGTACATCAACAAAAATAGACTGGAAGGTCAGTTGCCTGCATCCCTCGGAAATTTCAGCAGCCTGCTCATTCTAAGCGCCTATTCCAATCATCTAAGAGGGGAATATCCTCCTGGAATATGTAAGGCCAAGAAACTGTCCAGATTGTCTCTTTTTCACAATTCTCTGATTGGAAATATTACACTGCTTTTGAAAGATTGTATTTCATTGAAAAGAGTTCGGCTGCATCATAACCACTTCACAGGCCACATTCCTTCACATATCTCAAAATTGTCCGGTCTGGTTTATATGGAGCTGTCCTTCAACAACATCAGCGGAGAAATACCAGCCGAGGTAGGCCAACTCCTGAACCTCACTCATCTCATTGTTTGTCGGAATTACTTGAGTGGAGCTATTCCTCCTCAAATTGGGGATCTCACAAACCTGTGGAGCCTCAATTTGAGCAACCACAAATTCAGCGGAAATATTCCTTCCCAACTCGGAAGGCTCGTAAATTTAAAACGTCTAGATCTCAGTCATAACTCACTTGAAGGTGCTATTCCTTAAAATCTCGGCAGCAATTTTCCCTACCTGCTCATCTTAAAGATAAGCTCCAACAATTTGAGCGGAACTATTCCGGCATCTCTGGGAGATTGCTCAAGTTTGAAACAATTAGACCTGTCTCGAAACCGACTTAAGGATCTATTCCAAGGGAAATAGGAAAGCTGGTTTACCTTTATTCATTACGGGTCTCCTTCAACCAACTATCTGGTACAATTCAAAATTAAAATGAACTCCACGTTCCCAATATGTACGTAGCCAAATTAGAGAACGAGCTGTTCAAGAGTGTTTGTTAATCTCCAGTCTGTCATGAGTCTTCTTTCGCGTTTACAGCTTAGTCTCTGTTCTTTGCTAGCTTTGTCCCAGTTTAACCTCTGCTCTATGCCAGTTCTGTCATAGTTTAGACTTGACTTATGCATGCCATCAGCTGAGTTTCATCCTGTGAAATCCTTATCTAATAAGAGGTGATTGTAATGCATCCGCGGGTGTAAAATTTTGATAATAATAAAATAAATTTTGTGTCCTTTATATAATCTTTCGTTCTGTTTTATTGCTTTCTCAGTTAAGTGTCGTTCCAGCTAACATCACCGCCATACACAATTCTGTCGAAAGTGAAAATTACATTTTTTTGAAATACACTGCCATGCTATGTAAAACAGTTAGTTGAGAAAAAGATTTCATTAGTTTTGATTTAGATTTGCCAGTCCATATTATCTGCACGTAGCATGAAGCTCACTTGCAATTCTAATTTATGGGTTATGGGCTATATAATAGATAATCCCAGGTTGTTAAATCTTGAAGGTAGAGAAAGACCTCTTAATAGAGGCATAATGTAATTGGTGCTGAAATATTAATAAAGATTTCTGTGTTTGTGCTTTGAATTTGTGTGTTTGATAAATATCCTGTTTTCTCTGTTTCTTCCCCTTTTTTCAGATTTTGTTTTTTAATCCACACTCTTCCACCGGAGGTTGGAAATCTCTGGACCTTGAATCATCAGATGTCTCCTTCAACCATCTGGTCAGATTTGAAAACCAGGCACAGAGGAGAAACCCATAAAGATGAGCTCTGAGGAATTCAGGCTCAATCTATTAATTTATAGACTGATATAGAATTACTGTAGCACAGAGTAATTGCAAACATTAATGCCAGGCAGGTGAGAGAGCATCTTAATAAACATGTGAATGGCATGGTGCTTGGACGGTGCTTGGTCTGTGCCGACTGTCTGACTAATAATTAATTTACCTTTGCTAACAAGATTCCACCTGCTTTGTCACGGGTGAAACTTTCCGAATTCAATCGGTTCAGCGGCCCAATTCCTGCTCTGAAATTTTTCTCTGAGCGCGCCGCAAGCGCCTTTGATGGTAACGACGGATTGGTTACGGTTGCGCTTGTCATAATAGATCTTTTGTATTACAGGAGCAAGGCAACTGTACAAGGTGAAAAATTGAACGAAGAGGAGGATATGATTAGTGAATCGTTCCCCAAAGTCGAGGTGGATATTGAAGGACGTTATAAACACAGGATTTCATATCAAGAAATTTTGAACGCCACGGAGGAATTATCTAATCGGCTCTGGTAGCTTTGACAGAGTGTACAAGGTTCTTCTGGGGTTCGTGTGTTGTGAAAGCATCAACATGGACATCCTGCTCTTTGAATAAATGTCGAAGGGTTTTTTAGGGGAAGCACTCAAATCACAAAATCTGGGGTGGAAGATCCGATTGAATGTAGCACCACGACTGCACACCTCCAATCGTACATCGTGACCACCAACCGACCAATATTTTGCTGCCTCAGGCAAGACCAAGTAATGTTGAAAGTTAGAAACATTCAAATAAGCACACTACCTGAACAATTTACACCAATTGTTGAGCTCCCCTCCTATAGAAGTGGGTAGTTAATTTATATACATATCACAGTTACGAATGTCTTTTAATCCCTGTTAAAACCCTGGAACAAATTGGGAAGCCTGGAACATTCTATCAATTGCAGGGCTGTCATATTGAACCCCAATACGATTCGTCAAAGCCATTTTCCCGCTACTCTACCTATTATTTCATGATATTGCGAAAATATACTTTTAACGCTGAAAACAAAAGCAACCGCCTTCACCGCCTTAATCTCTCTGACAACTTTTTCAGTGGCGTCATGCCGACAACTTTGGTGAACTCAGCTTGCTTACTTTGCTTGACCTTAGTTCAAATAATATCTCTGGTTTCATTCTTCCGGAGCTGGGGGAGTTGTCGAATCTGTCTGAGATTCGTTTATATGCTAACAATCTCTATGGAGCAGTGCCTGCCTCTCTTGGTAAGCTTCCAAATCTTCAAGTTTTAAGGGTAGAGTATGGTAACCTCTTTACGAGGTCCTTACCACTTGAAATTGGGAACTGCTCAAAGCTTAGGTATATTAGCTTTGCCTCCTCCAATCTGTCAGGCACAATCCCGTGGGAAATCGGCAAATTGCACAAGCTGGAAGAGCTATATCTATTTGATAACCAATTGCATGGTTTCATCCCCTCAACCATTGGGAATTGCAGGGCCCTGGAAGTGTTTGCCGCTTGTGAAAACAATATAGGAGGTCACATTCCAAGAGAGATCGGCCCTCTCAGGCACCTCTAGTGTTTGTGGTTGTACGAGAATCTTCTTTCGGGGCTGCTTCCTGCTGAATTGGGCAACCTGTCAATGCTGCAAGAGATAGCTGTGCAATCTAACTATCTCGTTGGAAGGTTACCGGAGGAAATCGGTAGATTGAAAAGTTTGAGTATACTAGACCTTTCCAACAATAATATTTCTGGCAGGATTCCTTCATACTTGGGAAATCTTACAAGTATGCAAGTATTAGATTTGTATGGGAACCAAATCGGCGGCACCTTGACGACAGGAATTGGTCTTTTAGCGAGACCGGAAGAGCTATACCTCGGACACAACAGATTGGAAGGTAAGTTGCCTGCCTACTTGGGAAATCTTACAAGCTTACTAATATTAACTTTGTCTTACAACCAATTCAGTGGCACCTTCGCGGAAGTAGTTGGTTATCTTCCAAATCTGAGAAATCTGTCCCTGAGAAGCAACAGATTGGAAGGCCAGTTGCCTGCATCATTGGGGAACCTTTCAAGCTTAACAAAATTAGATTTACGAGAAAACCAATTCAACGGCACCTTGCTGTAGTCTATGAGTCAGCAATCGATTCGTTGAACTTCGAGTCTCTTTGCGCGGAGCAACCCATGAACAGCAAGGCATCGACCTCCCAAATAAGTAGTCTTCACCAAACATATAAGTTGTCAAATTATAAGCTCATCATTAGCAGTGTTTTGAATGGTTTCTAAATTATTGGCACACTTTATAGATATCAACTCCAGACTATATATCTTGGCCAATTGAAAATGTTGACTCTGTACAAACTTCTAGCTTTTGAAATAGCATGAGTACTTACTTCCTATCTCACGGTTTGGCACAAATATTATCAAAATGAACGTGAATATAATTGAAAAGCGAAAATTAAATATAAAGAAATTTAGAGTCCTTGAACTATAGTTGCCATTCGAAGGAGACTGTAAAATTTCTAACAGACAATCTCATGTTAACAATAGCTGTCTAGGTAAGTTGGCGTGTTTGACATCTTAATCTTCTCATATGTCAATCACCAATAAACAATTCGTGTATTAACTGCATTTTCTTAAGATTAACAATGGCTACACTGAACTTAATATTGGTGAGATTATTTAAAAACTTAACTTAAAGTGTTTTAATCATCAATGATTCCATGTTTTTATAAGTGTAATGTGTAAAATTTATGGAATTTGTTTTTAATTTTTTTTTTAAAAAATTTAAGGGAATGTCTTTAAATATTTGTATAGTAGGAAATGGAGTAACTTTATGTCAGTTGGGTTCTTTTTCTTATATTTTATTCATTTTCTAATGTTCTAAGATAAATTCATAAAAATAAAAGAGAATAACATTTTTATAATGTTATGGAACATTAACATAACATTATATCATGAAGAGAGGCACTTGTTCTAACCAAGATGCATTATATAAAGCATTATAATTTGGTAGAATGAATTTTTTTATATTCATTGACTACAACTACATATAGTTGCTAATAAAAATGGAGCATTACATTGCTTCAAGAAATTAAATCCTAACACCTAATAATGCTCGCTGTATGCACCCTAAAATGGTCGCCTAGACTTTGGGCCCCCATTTAGCAATTTATCAAATCCCTAAATCAATATTTTCAAAAATCAACATTTTTCAATTATATCAATTTCCTTGATCAAATCCTATTTTATCATTTTCGATTATTTGCCTTGGGCTAAGCATTCTATCCTAAGTCTTTATTTATTAAAAGGAATATTTCCTCCCCTTTTATTAAATAAAAAGCCCCCACTTTTCCTCTTATCCTAAGTTGCACAAATAAAATATTATTCTTATTTTATAAAAAGGGAAAAAGCACTTTTTGTCTCATGCCGACACAAAAGTCAACCCTTATTTTCTCATTGGAAGATATTTGTGCACATGGATTGCTCTTCTTTGATACTCCACCGTTGATTAAGTCTTTTGCCTCTTAATCTCCATTGTCCATTCTTTTTCATTTCCTATAAAAGAAGAGCTCTCTTCCTCATTTTGCATATCCATTCATGTTTTATGCTAATGTTATGCTGCAGATTTTCTAGGTCATTTGCAGCTCTTTGAAGACATTCTTGCATTCAAGCTTTGAAGACATTATTGTTGCATCTTATTTAGCTTGCTTTTAGTAGTTTCATTATCATGGCATTCTTAGTATAGACTTTCTTTATGCTATAGATTAATCTCACATAGCTTAATAGAAAGGATTTGTAACACTTGTTCTTTCCTTTCATAGATTAGTTGCATTGTTCTTTCATTTTCATAGACTAGTTTGCATCTTCATTCTTAGTTTACTTGCATTGCATTTCATTTGATTCTTGGGGATATTGGCATTCTTGCTCTTATTTTCACTTGAATCTTTCATTGTGTGGTTGACTAGCAAGGTCATTAAGCCTATTAGCTCTAGCTAAGAGCAATTTTACAATCTTGCAACTCCATACATAAAGAGCTATGGATCAATTTTTGAGACCTCATTCTTGAGTGTTCTTGATTGTAAGGATTCATAAAAGTATACTACTTTTGTGTGTACATTTCTGGCGCCCACCGTGGGGTAGAGCATTAGCGTTTTATTTTTTATTTTATGCATTTTCGTCAAATTTTTATCAATTTTTGGCTTGTTTTCTGTCTCAGAGTGTCGTGTGACACTTTTCACCAGTGTCGTGTGACAGTTTCCTGTATAGCAATGTGACACTTTACCAGTTAAAAGTGTCTCCCTGTTTGACAGAAAGTGTCACTCTGTTTTATGCATTATGTCACCTACAGGTAAGGGGAACTATCACCCTAGGATAAACTGTCACCCCCGTATGCAGAGAAGTGTTGCGCGACATTTTTGGTGATTGTACTATCACCTGTACCTGATAGTGAATCTTTTTAGACCTTTTTGGCCGAGTTTAGATTAATCTATTTACAAGTTTGATTTACTGTAGTTAGATAGATTTCATTTGCAAATTTCATTTAGATTTTAGATCTAAAAAGAACCTCTCATGTGTTTGGCTTGAATGTTTACTTGCTTTCATAAGCACATCTCTTTTATGCTCTTAATGGTGAATGAAAGAACATAGATTTATTTTTACAAGTTTGTGTAAGTGAATGCTTCTTGGTTTCCATTATCAAATATCTCATTGAGTGATTGGGGGCATGGATTCATTCTTTGTTTACATAGGGAGTTAAATGCACCACTTTGTGGACTCACTCTATATTTTCTTGGAAAGTTAAATATTCCATTGAGTCAACCCTTTTTCATTTGTGACTAGTATTCATAAGCAACTTTAGAGTACTTTTGATTGATCTTGTTAGCTAAATTGGGTTGTTAGACTCACTTATTTCTAATCGCCCCTCATTTCTACCCTTTGGATGCAAGGTCAACATTCATATATAGGGGAGGGGTCTACTTGAAAAGAGCGTTAAGTGTTCCACAAAGTTCTCCCTTTTATGCTTTCTTGATCTCATTAGTTTTCTAAGGTGTTGATTTGCTTTGAGTTTGTGTGAAGAGTTAAATTTTCCACTTTTTGGACTCACTTCACATTTATTTGAAGAGTTAAGTGTTCCACCTTTAGTGCTTTAAATACTTTTGATAGTGGATTTCTTAGAGCTAATTGGATTTTGCATTGTTCTAACCTTGTTGGCCTAACAAGTTGTGGTTGTAGGTGCATTAGCTTTGTCATATTGCATATAAAAAAAAAGGGCTACTAATAATTTTTGCAGGGCTGCCCTAAGCATAAAGATCAAATCAAGTGTTTGTTTAATTGTTTTCTCTATTGAGTGCGGCATATACTAGTTGTTTCATTTCATAGGCACTTAATATCTTGTGGAAGAGATTTTGAGGTGGTAGGAGAAGTATGCTCTTCACTCTTATGGTGAACCATAAAATCTTGACCCATTTTAGAATTTTGGAAACAACAGGGTAATTTAACTTTGCTTGGTGTGTTTGGGAGAAAGCTTTGAGATAAAGGGAGTATGCTCTTCACCCTTGTGGTGAAACAAAATTCTTGAAACTCATAAGTTGATCCAATTTTTGTTTAGATTGTTAGAATTCTTTAGCGGGCCTATTCTTTAGCAATCAAGAGGAACAACCCAAGTGGGGACTAGCTTATTGCCGGTTATTCCAACCCACTATAATCTCAAGGCTATCAAGGACACAAAACCTTGGTAGACGTAGTGCTTGTCTTCGCTTGATGTGAGTACTTGTGGGATTGTGACCATGAGGAAAGTATTGAGCAAGAATGCTTAAGGTACTCTTGAGGCCACGAGGTCCTAGTCCTTTATGAGGAGCAAGAGGGGTACTACGAATGGAAGCCCTTACTAAGAACCATAGATAGAGGCCACCCTATTTTATCGGTTAGCTTCTTGGTGCAAAGATTGATCCAAGTGGAATAACTCAGATCACCCCAAGATTACTCACCATATGTGTTCCTTTGGTTGTGTCTTTGGCACTTCCATGACAAAGCCAATATCTATTGTGGGCAACCACTTTGTGTGAGGCAAGGGAGCATCAAGTGTGGGCCAAGTTGTTAAGTATTGAGCCTTGACTTTCTAGGATAGATATTACTTGAAGTGTCTTCGATTATGTAATACCAGTGTTAACGTTCTTGAACATTCAAACAATCGGTAGCATTCATAGGGTGTTTTTCTATTTTGATATCACAAGTGTTTGTCTTGGCAAGGTTGTTTTTTTCCCTTATTTCCAGTGCTTGAAGACACGTTTGATCCCATACTGTTTGCAAACCTGTCAATTTACTGCTATCATTGTGATTGCAATCAAAAAATCAACCCTCAAACTGAAAATATTGAACAAACAAGCTTTAAAACTAAGATTTTGACATTCACTAGTCAAAGAGTCATACGACACTGAAATGTTGTCACACCCTGTTCTGAGAATTGTCATGCGACAGTTCATCCCTGCACAACTGTCACCTCGCTTGCCTGGAAATTGGTGCATTGTTAGCCTGAAAAGTGTCACCCTGTATTGCATGAATTATCACCTGGTCTTAAAGTGTCACCTGGTTAGCCTGGAAAGTGTCGCCTGAGAATTTTCTGTTGTATACCTGGTTTCAGTCATTTTGTAGTTGCTTTTAGTTGGATGGGTCTTTAGGAAGGTAGCTTATATTGCCGCTAGAAGCCTATCTTTACTCTGAATTTCTATTTTTTAGTCCTCTAGGGGAAGTTTCATTCAATTTATAAAGTCACCTTGGGAAGAATTGTCAAGTTAGAAGATTACTCCTGTTGAGCAAGTGCCCCTCTAGAATTGTTAAGTAACATTCTTGGAGAATTCTAGTACTCTTTTTGTCCAAATCATTTCCACTCAAATTCAATTTCAATTATACAATTTGGGCTAAGTCCATCCTCCTAATTCAAACGTGCAAGGATATTAATCCTTTCATTTTACCACCTCTTTGACAGTGTTGGTAACGCCATTTGCAATTTCTATCTTTCCATCTTTTTTGGGACATTAGAGAACTTTAATTATCTTAGTTTGGTGTTGACATTTCAAGAGGTCACCTTATCATCAAGAATCATTTTCTTTCATGTCAATTACAACAAGGTACCAATTGAATCAAGGAAAATGACCCTCGGTTGTCTTTAATTAATTGCCCTTAGTTAAGACTCGTCAACAGCGAAAGGGAAAAGAGCCCATTTTTTATCAATCCCCTAAAAGTGAGTCTGAGGTTTTTTTTTACCCAAAGAGTAATCCTAATGAATTGAGTTCCTCTTTAGCACCTTTTCCATCAAATATGGACATGAATTACACCTTCACTAGACAACAAAGAGAAACAATGAATCAAACTCTTAATGACATGTTCCAACGACATAGGGGTGACAGGATGTCTGTTGTGTCTTCTTCTGATAGTCCACCTAGATCACCTCCTATCAACACAAGGTATCTAGACGCTCACCAATGAGCTAAAAGACATCATAGGCAAGCTCACTCAAATGCACGGTCACAACATGAAGACCAAAACAATGAGTCTCATGATGCTTGTATCAATGTAGCTGATGCATCCGGACATTCAAGATAACCTTCTCCACTTAGAGACACCTCATGATACACAAGTGAGAGGTTGAAGTGCATTAAGAGGGAGAAAAAAGCTTTCTTAGATGAACAAGCTACTAAGAAATAAAGGTTCAAACAATTGGAGGATGAGGAACGAACTTTGCTAGACATAAGGAGAAGAGCCACACAAGAAGAACAAAATAGGCTCCTATCACAACAACTCCATAATCAATTCAACAATAGGGGTACTAATAGTGGAGCCAACTCTCCACCATCTACTCCCTCACCAAGTCCAAGAAGAAGGTCAAGGACCCCATCAAGATCACCTAGTCCTAGAGGAAGAAGGACTTCTCAGTATAACCATCATAGGAGACAATCACCTCCTAGATATTCAAGACAACCCTCCCAACGAGCTCATCATGGCTCTCAACATGGAGGAAGTAATGCCAACTTTGACACTATTGATTTTATGACAATGCAACAAGAACCATCCTTCCAACAATATGTGGATAAGTATGTAGAGCAAAATAAGGATTAGTTCTTGGAAAGTCTAATCAATAAGGGTGCAAAAGTCTCATACAACTTCGATGTGGACCAAAGGATTAAGAAGCAAAACCCTTCAACTGATGAGGTGTTAAGTAGATGCAAAAGACTATGGAAAAAATGATGGCTCCTAAGATTTCCTTCAACTTGGATTCCATATGTCCTAATCCCATTGACAAAAGTGTGGTTATGGTAGATTTTACTAGAAAAGTTGAAATCCCCACATATGACAAATATGATGGTAGTGGTGACCCCCATGACCATGTGCGTCAATTCTATATTATGAGTTTTGAATTTCACTACGAAGATTCCTATCTCATGAGGTTATTCCCAAGGAGTCTCAAAGGCCAAGCAATGGAGTGGTTTACCAACATTACCCCTTATTGGTGGAATGAGAAAGCTTACTATGTATACCACAATGGGATTGGACATGACATTGAAGGTTGTTTTAAACTCAAATATCTTTTTCAAGACCTTATTGAGAATGGGAAATTACAAGTTGATGGGTTGACCACAAACGTAGACCACAAGGCCTTTAAAGAGCCCTTGCCTAAGTATGAGAAGGGGGAGACTTCTCAAAACAAGAATGGCAAGGCCGCAATCAATTATACCTATACAGCTACAGAAAATGTCATTAATATGTTTGAGGTTGTGGACAATGATGTCAACATGATGAGAGGGAATGATCCCCATGATTATGATGTAAGCTCACCTCCCATATTTGATGAAGGACCCATTGTTGTGCTTAGAGGCCCTCAATCTCGAAGGTCATCTCAACCTCTCAATGTTGTTACTAGGAGTCAATCCCAAGGACCTATTATCATTAGGGGTCCTAATTCTAGAAAATCCAAGCAACCAGTGTCCAAAAATGTTCCTTCCAAGTCTGCAGTGGGTCCTGATATGAGTTACAATCTTGTTGATCAGTTACAGTGAACGCCAACATAGATTTCCATTTTTGAGCTCTTAGAATTGTCTCCTAGACACAAGTGTGTCCTTGAGGACACTTTGCATGCAGCAAATGTCCCTAATAATATAGATGTCAACCAATTCTAGAACATGGTCAACCACCTTACTAGCCCACATTACCTTACATTTTCTAAAGAAGAGGACAAAGCCTTGAGCCATCCGCACAATCTTGCCCTTCACATTGAGGTCATCATCCATAAAACCCGTGTTAGGCATGTGTTGATAGATGGGGATGCTTGGCTCAATATTTTTTCTTTAAGTCTTTTGAAAAACCTAGGTTACTTAGAGCATGCCATTGATACCAGGAAGAAAATTACTATCAAAGCCTATGATGAGCCTGAGACAACTTCTAAGGGGTTAGCTATTCTTCCAATCAGAATTGGTCCTGTTGAAAAGGACATTTTGTTTCAAATCATTGATGCTGGTCCTCTAGCATACAACATCCTACTAGGTAGACCATGGATTTACGACATGTAATCAGTACCATCTACCTATCACCAATGTGTCAAGTTTCCATACAATGGCGTAGAAGTCTGCATACCAGGTGATAGTACCTTATCTGTTAATGCCATTTCAGCAGGGGCCCATGTTCCCTTAAATAGAGAAGTGGACAATTTTGGGGTGGCTCTTGAACAATGTAAGGATAAATTCAAGTCCATAGACCTTGGTATGGGAGGATATCAAATTGACTCCTTTACAAAATTGCCAATTTCACCTAGGTCCTATGGTAAACCGTCACAAGAGATGCATCCCTCATCTTCAGCCATGACTCTGTTCGATACTTTTGTAGAGTCTTCAGTACCTATTCAGGGTGAGAAAGGAGAGGTGGCTATTAGAGATTGGATATACAAAGAAGAAAAGTACCTACATAATGAAAAAATTTCTCCATCTCCTAAGACTTATGGGAGAGGATACACGTTGGTCACCAACATGGGCTATCCAGGTCATGGCCCTCTCAGTCACAGGTTAGATGCGAAGGCCAAACCACTCAACCATGCTCTTTTTGCTCATAGGACTAAGTCAACGGTTGGCCTAGGCTTTGATAATGGAATTAACAAAAGTATCCCTATTCTAGCTGTCACGGATAGTGACAGTGACTCAAATTATACACCTAATCTCCAAAACTAGCAAGACATGATTGATGATTGGGTGCCCTCCATCAATCTCCTTTGGGGAGATTCAGATGATTCAGCAGTTGAAAATACAAACACCAGAGCAGGTGATACCCTTCACAATCTCGAAGCTTCTACATCAAGGCATCCCAAGCCTTCTTGGTGTAAACATCCTAGCAGTGACTCAGAAACAGATTCACATGAGTTTGAGTGGGACTCTCTCTCAGATGAAACAGTTGATTTGGACATGGATGTTGTCCACACCTATAGTACTCAACCCAATGTGACCAACAAACCTAGTGTAGGACTAGAGAATTGGACTCCTTGAATTACCTTAGTGGACGACGCTTCATTTGGTAATACGAGCCCTAATTCAGGTATCTTACAGGGAGACTTGACAAATCCTAACTATGCGATCACCAGAGATAATACCTTTTGTATCAATAATGTTGAGCCAGTCATTGACCTACCCCTTGTAAACCATCATTTGATTGATTGATCACAACTTTCTCAAGAGCCTCAACTCCTCACTTTTCACAATGACTACGAAATAGCTTGCTACCTGAATGCTCTTGAACCTGTAGTCTCTTCCACCAGTGAACCTACAACAAGTATAATGGAGCCGGATATTAAGTACCTCAGTCGCAAAATAAAAGAAAAGAAAAAAAAGAGAAATGGTTCTGATGGTGAAAACCACTATGTGGCGGTGTCACAACCCAAAAAAGTAAAAAGAAAGGATGTATCCGAAGGTGAAAATCTCCTTGAGGTGCCTAAGGATGGGGTACTTAATAACCTGCCAAGTTATTTCCAAGATAGGTCATCAGTTCTTATTGAGCCTACACAACTAGTAAATTTGAATATGGAAGAGGCTCCACAAGTGGTACATCTAGCTCAGTCTCTGTCAGTGCAAGAAAAAGAGGCATACACAAAGTTCTTACAAAAAAAGAAATTTAATTTTGCTTGGACATATTCAGACATGCCAGGGCTTGACACTAATCTTATTATGCATCACTTATCTATAACTCCAAGAATTAAACCAGTAAAATAGAAGTTGAGGAAAATGCATCCTCACATAGCTCTCCTTGTTAAGGCTGAATTAGAAAAGATCTTAGGAGTAGGATTTATTAGAGCTATCGACTATGCCGAGTGGATCTCAAAGATTGTTCCAGTTTCAAAGCATGATGGGTCCATTCATGTATGCACAAACTTGAGAGATCTTAACAAAGCTTTCCCAAAGGATGACTTTCCACTCCCTAACATAGACGTGATAGTGGATATGACTGCGGGCTATGAGATATACTCTTTAATGGATGGTTTTTCCAGTTATAACCAAATAAAAATAGCTCCTGACGATCAAAAAAAGACAGCATTCACATGTGCATGGGGAACCTATTGTTGGAACGTCATGCCATTTGGATTAAAAAATGCAAGAGCCACATACCAAAGAGCCATGACCACAATATTTCATGATATGATGCATAAAAACATGGAGGATTATGTGGATGACACCTTGGCCAAGTCTAAGCAAAGTGTTACACACCTACAAGAGTTACAAGTAATTCTAGATCGAATGGAGCAGTTTCAGTTAAGATTGAATCCAAAAAAGTGTGCATTTGGGGTTACCTCAAGTAAACTTCTAGGATTTATAATTTCAGCCAAAGGAATAGAGGTGGATCCCAAAAAGGTTCAAGCCATATTAGATATGCCACCTCCTAAGAACATTAGTCAGATGAGAAGTCTTCAAGGATGACTCCAATCCATACAGAGGTTTATTTCACAGCTTGCAAATAGAACACAACCATTCAACAAGACATTACATAAGGGAGCCACATGTGCTTGGAATGAGGATTGCCAAAAGAGCCTAGATCAAATAAAACAATACTTGGCTAATCCTCCAATTTTGATGCCTCCTATCCCAGGAAAACCATTGATTTTGTACATCTCAGTGACAAAATCTTCCTTGGGGGCATTATTGGCTCAACTTGATGATACGAGGAAGGAAAGAGCCATCTACTACATTAGTCATACTCTAGATGGTTGATTCATTGCAACGTTACTTCACATTTGTGACATTTCAACAGATCCCTAGAGTAGAAAACAAGGTTGCAGATGCTATGGCTACATTAGCTTCACTCCTTCAATTGGAACAACATGAATCAAGATTTGAATTCCTGGTGGAAGAGCTACACCATCCCATCTTTGACTCTTCTGAAAGCCACATCATTTTTACCTTGGTCACTCATGAGTCTTCCCATTATGGTGCTATCTATTCATACCTCTATGATGGCATCATCCCCGAAACCTTTAATTGCTCTGAAAGAAGAAATCTTGTCTGTAATGCCTCTCACCATACCCTTATCTCTGGGGATCTGTATAGGAGGGGTTTAGATGGGACACTTCTTAGGTGCTTGAAAAGGATGAGTCCGACCGAGCGTTAGTTGACATCCATGAGGGCATTTGTGGAGGACATTGCAATGGTCTTGCCATGGCCTGAAGGTTGCTTAGGGTGGGGTACTATTGGCCCACAATGCAGATGGATGCTATAGATTTTTCCAAGTCTTGTGAAAAGTGTCAGAAACATGGAAACCTTATTCCTTCTATTTCTCATTGGCCATTTCAGCGCTGGGCCTTTGACCTTATTGGGCAGATTTATCCCAACTCATTAGGTGGACATAAATTCATCATTACTGCTACTAACTACTTTACCAAATGGGTAGTAGCCGTTCCACTGTCTGTTGCTTCAGGAAAGACAATCTCTTTGTTCGTATTGAATCACATCATTTGTCAGTTTGGGATACCTTCTGAGATAATCATTGACAATGGAGGTCAGTTCAAAAACAAGGACCTTGCACACCTCTGCAAGAAATTCAAGATAAAACAACATTGGTCCTCCATTTACTTCCCACAAGGAAATGGACAAGCAGAGGCCTCTAATAAAACCATTCTTAAGATTCTCCATAAAATAGTTCACAAGAATGGTCGAGACTGGCACTTATAGATCAATCCAGCCTTATGGGCCTTCAAAATGAGTATTCGTACTCCCACAGGGGCTTCTCCTTTTGCCCTCACTTATGGTGTTGATGCAGTATTACCTTTAGAAGTTGAGATTCCCTCACTTAGAGTCTCTCTCAAAGGTTTGATTACAGATGAAGATTATCGTGCCATGAGATTGCAAGAATTGGAACTTCTTGATGAGAAACGTGGAACATCTTTTGATCATATGAGAGTCTACCAAAAGCATATGTCCAAAGCATTCAATAAGAAGGTTCGCCCTACAGAATTCCAAGTAGGAGATCTTGTCCTGTCTGAGAATCCTAAGAACTAACAACATCAAGAACAAAAGGGAAAATTTGAACCTAATTGGCTTGGACCATACATTATTACTGTTGCTTTTGGGACAAGTGCTTACTTGTTATTTGATGAATAAGGAAAACAGCTCCCTAATCCTATTAATATTTTGCACCTCAAGAAGTTCTATCTATGATGCCTATTCAGTCTAGGGGCATTCTTTGTACATATTTATGGATCCTGAAAAAATTCCAAAAAAAATCATATATGATGCTAAAAAAATCCTAAAAAGCATATAAAGTCCTGAAAAAAAAAATTCAAAAAAATAGAAAAGTGCCTTGGTGAAAACCTGGAAAGAGGTGCATTGGTAGCAAAAATACAAAAAAATCAAAAAATCAAAAAAATTTCAAGTGGTGAATGTATGCACCCAAAAATGGTCACCTAGACTTTGGGCCCCATTTATTCGATTTATCAATCCTGAATCATTTTTATCAATAATCAATATTTTCAACATTATCAATTTCTTCATCAAGTCTTAATTTCAATCATATATTGGATTTTTATCCTATGGGCTAACTATTTTATCCTAAGTCTTTATTTAATTAAAAGGAATATTTCCTCCCCTTTTTATTAAATAAAAAGCCCCCACTTTTCCTCTTATCTTAAGTTGCACAAATAAAGTATTATTTTTATTTTATAAAAAGGGAAAAAACACTTTTTGTCTCATATGGACACAATAGTCAACTCTTATTTTCTCATTGGAGGATATTTGTGCACAAGGATCAAGCTTCCATTTTTATCCACCGTTGATTAAGTCTTTTGCCTCTTAATCTCAATAGTCCATTTCACCTCATTTTTTATAAAAGGAGAGCTTTCTCCTTCATTTGGACATCTTAAGTTTTCATGCGAATATTATGCTGCAGGTTTTCTAGGTCATTTGGAGCTCTTTGAAGACATTCTACATCCAAGCTTTGAAGACTTGTCATTGCATTTCATTATAGTTGTATATTTGTTTTCTTAGTTGCATTATCATGGCATTCTTAGCTTAGATTTTCTTTATGCAATAGATTTAGCTCACATAGCTTAAATAGGGGAATTGTAATTCATTACTATTTCCTTCATAGTTGCATTGTACTTTCATTTTGATAGATTAATCTTGCATATTCATATTAATTTTCATTGCATTTGCATACTTTGATTCAATTTGGAGATATTGGCATTGTTGCCCTTGTCTTTGGATTTGAATCTCTCATTGTGTGGTTGACTAGCAAGGTCACTAGTTTGTAGCTCTAGCTGAGAGCAAATTTATCAAAGTCCCTTGCAACTCCATGCATAGAGAGCTATGAGTCTTTTTGTGAGGCCTCATTATTGAGCAACCTTGCATGTAATGATTCATAGAAGTGTGGTCACTTTTGACTCATACATTTCTGGCGCCCACCGTGGGGCAGAGTAGATAAACTTTGTCCTTTAGATTTATTGCATTTTTGTGATTTTTTAGATTAATTTGTGGATATTTTTCATTCTCTATTTTCTGTCTCAGAGTATCATGCAACACTTCTCAGGTATATCATGCTATAGACCTTATAATATGGGTGCAACACTTCGCGCAAAGGAAGAATCACCCGACAGTATTAAGGTCTATCACCTAGCATCGTACGAAGTATCGCCCGCCTGTTCTAAACTGTATCGCCCAAACTGAGGTATATCGCCTAGGTACAGGAAACTGTGTCTGTGATTCTGGTGAAGTCTGAGGTATAATGCCTGATCTGACAGAGACCTATATTTTAAGTTTTATCATCTGAGTCTGATCATATTTAGTTTGCTGGTTTACTTTATTGCATTTAGATAGATCTAACCTGCATTTCTTAGTTTAGATTAATCAGTTTCTTGCTCTACTTCCATTTAGATTTTGGATTTCCCTAACCATAATTGTCTAACAAGTTGTGGTTGTAGGGGCTTTGCTTGAAGGAGATTGCTATAAATTGCATGCTAAAGGGCTACTAATGGTTTTTGCAAGGCTTCCCAAAGCATAATCAAAAGCAAAAAAAAAAAAAATTTCAAGTGTTTTTGATTTATTTCCTTTCAAGTGTGGCATCTACTAATTGTTTTAGGAATCCTAATACCTTATGGAAGATATTTTGAGGTGGTAGGAGAAGTATGCTCTTCACCTTTAGGTGAACCAGAAAATCTTGACCCATCTTAAGGTTTTGGAAGCAAGGGGGTAATTGAATTTTTGCTTGGTGTGTTTGGGAGAAGTTTTTGAGATAGGGGAGTATGCTCTTCACCCTTGTGGTGAACCAAAAATCTTGAACCTCAAAAATCATCCATTCTTTGTTTAGTTTAGGATCCTTTAGCGGGCCTGCTCTTGAGCAATCAAGAGGAATGACCCAAATGGGGACAAGCCTTTTGCCGGCTATTCCAACTCACTATAATCTCAAGGCTATCGAGGACACAAAACCTTGGTAGACATAACACTTGTCTTCGCTTGATGTGAGTAGCTCATGAGATTGCGACCATGGGGAAAGCATTGAGCAAGAATGCTTAAGGTACTCTTGAGGCCGTGAGGTCCTAGTCCTTTACGAGGAGCAAGAGAGGTGTTATGAACGGAAGCCCTTACTAAGAACCATAGGTTAGAAGCCACCTTTATTTAGCTGCTTATCTTCTTAGTGCAAGGATTGATCCAAGTGGACCAACCCGGATCACCCCAAGATACTCACCATAGGTGTCCCTTTGGTTGTGTTGTTTGACACTTCTATGACAAAGCCAATATCTCTTGTGGGAAACCACTTGGTGTGAGGCAAGGGGGCATCAAGTTGTGGGCTAAGTTGGTAAGTATTGAGCCTTGTCTTGTAGGTAGATATTGCTTGAAGTGTTTTCGAATGTGCTAAACTAGTGTAAACGTTCTCAACATACAAACAATCGGTAGCTTCCATAGGGTGCAATTTTACTTTTCGATATCACAAAGTGTTTGTCTTGGCAAGGTTGCTTTTTCCCTTGTTTCAAGTGTTTAGAGACATGTTTGATCCCCTACTATTTGCAAACTTGTCCAAATGCTATTAAATTTGTGATTGAAAAGACATTTTCACCCTAACAATCAGAAAATCCAAAATCAAAAATTTTGCACAAATTGGTCAAAATCGACATCAGTATTGCCTGCTTAAGAGAGAAATATCGCACGATAGTTCACCTGAAACTATATCGCCTGACAGTTGTTAAGTCTATCACCTAGTAGTATTGAGGTATATCGCTTGATATTGTGCAAAGTATCGCCCGGTCCTAGGTTTATCGCCTAGCCTGCCTAGAGTTTGTCACCTGGAAGTTGTCAGCAATATTCTCAGTTTCAGTCATTAAGTTGCCTTTAGTACGACTTGGCCTTTGAGTAGGTTATCTGACCTTGCTATTAGAGACCTATTTTGACTGCAAATTTTTGGTTTTAATCTTCTAGGGATCATTTCAATTGATTTATACGGTTACCTTGAAAATAATTTGTCAAGTTAGAGAGTTATTCCTAGTGAAAAGTTTGTCTTTAGAATTGTTGATTACACCCTTGGAGAATTCTGATCCTACTATTGTCCAAATCATTTTTCATATATCTCAATTTTGATTTGAATTTTGGCTAAGTCCAACCTCCTGATTCAAAAGTGCAAGGGTATTCACCCTTTGATTTGAAGCACCTCTTTGACAGTGTTGGTGACGCCTTTTATTTTCTATCTTTTCATTTTCTCTTTGGACAATAAAGAATCTTGATTATCCTACGTTGGAATTAACACTTTGAGAGATTGACCTATCACTTAGAGTCTCTTTCTTTCATGTCAGTTACTACAAGATATCAGGTGAATCAAGGGAAAAGACCCCCAGTTGTCTTTAATCAGTTACCACCAGTTAGAACATGTCAACAACGTAAGGAAAAGGAACCTCTCTTTGATCAGTCCCCTAGGAGCCAATTAAAGGTTGAGACTAATCCTTGTGAGGAAGGTACACCTAGAACACACTATTCATCAGGCACCAACATGAGTTTTTCAAATATTAAGCACTCAAGAGAGGCCATCAACCAAAATCTTCAAGAAATGTTTTCAAGTTTCAAAGATGATAGCCATATACCCGATGGATTCAGATGAGTCAATAGTCCACCAAGGTCACCTCATGATAAATCAAGATATTGGGATCCTCAACAAAGAGCAGAAAGACATCATAGACATAGTTCTTCGGAGTCAAGATCCCCACAACATGTTGACCATGACAATGATTCAGAATACCACGTCAATACGGCCAATTTATACAATGCATCAGGACCTTCATCTCCAAAGGAAAATTCTTGGCATACTAATGCTAGATTGAAGGCCATCGAAAAAGCTAAGCAAGCTTATAGAGACGAACAAGCCACAAAACAAGAAAAGATTAGGAGATTGGAAGAAGAGGAGAAAATCTTGTTAGAGATGAAGAAAAGAGCATTGCAAGAAGAAGAAGATAGGTTGTATGCGCGACGACTTCAATGACAATTTGATGGAAGAAAGACTAATAGTAGAACCAATTCTCCACCCTCCACCCCATCTCAAAGTCCTAAGAATAGAAGGAGGTCTAGGACACCCTCAAGATCACCAAGTCCAAGGGGAAGAAGAGTTTCAAGAATTGATCACCATAGGAGAAATTCACCTCCTAGACTTTCTAGACAACCCTCCCAAAGAGCATGTCATACTTCACAACATGGGGGGAAGTATGTTAATCTAGACACCTTAGACTTCATGGCTATCCAACAAGAACCTTCATTTCAAGCCTACGTCGAGAGGTATGTGGAGCAGAATAAAGACCAATTCTTGGAAAGTCTAATTAATAAGGGTCCAAGACTCTCCTTTGATTTTGATGTGGATAAAAAGGTGAAGAAACAAGAACCATCCACAAATGAAGTGATCAAACAATTGCAGAGAGATATGGACAATATGAAGGCTCCCAAAAGTACTTTCAACTTGGATTCTATTTGTCCTAATCCTATTGACAAGAGTGTTGCAATGGTTGATTTTCCTAAGAAGGTGGAATTTCCTACCTATGACAAATATGATGGCATTGGTGACCCCCATGATCATGTCAGGAAATTTTACATCATGAGCTTCTCTTTCCACCATGAGGATTCATATTTACTGAGATTATTCCCTAGAAGCCTCAAGGGACAAGCAATGGAGTGGTTCACTAACCTTACTCCCCCAGTTAAGACATTTAAAGAACTCGTGGAAAGATTTGTACAACATTTTGCCTATAATTTGACACAACCTATCACAATGCTTGATTTGTGTGAACTAAAACAAAATCAAGGAGAATCATTTGTTGCATTCTTGCAAAGATGGAGACGATTATGTGCAAAGTACCCCAGGACAATCCCTCAAAAGGAGAGGATTGACATTATTGTGAGCAATTTGGTTCCAGAGCTGAGATATGAAGTCAAAAATTTTCCTTTCTATTCTTTTGATACTATGGTTGAAGTCGCTTGCCACATTGAAGATGTTTTAAAAGAACAAGGAATTTTGGCAAAATCAACAAACAGTAACACTGGCCAAAATAACAATAATGGAAATAAGGACAAAAGGAATAATTATTGGAACAAGAATAAATAAGTGGTTAACGATGGTGTTGTTGACTCATCTCAACCCAAAGGTGAAGTCCTTAATCTTTCCAAAGTGGTGCAAGCCATGAAACTTCAAATGTCTTCGGACCAACAAGATGACAAACTAAAATATCAAGGAAAGTCTAAGACTGAGAAGAGACAATTCACAAAGTTGGGAGATTCTTATGCTAACATCTTCAAAACTCTCATTTCTCATAATCTTGTACAACCTCAAGACCCTTCAAAATTCCACATTCCAAATCCAAAACCATATTGGTGGAATGAGAAGGCATATTGTGTGTATCACAATGGAATCGAGCATGATATAGAGAATTGTTTCAAAATCAAACATCTTGTCCAAGACCTCATTGAGAATGGCAGTTTGCAAGTGGATGGTTTAACTTCAAATTCTGATCGCAAAGCTTTTAAAGAACCCTTGCCAAAGTATGAGAAAGGAGAAGGTTCCAACAACAATAATAAAAATGGCAAGGCAGCAATCAACTATACGTACCCTAAAGCTGATAATGTGATCAACATGCTTGAGGTGGTTGAAGAAAATGTCAATATGATGAGGGGAAAGGATTCTTATGATTGTGAGAATGACTCAAGAAAAGTGCCTAATGAAGGATCCATAGTTGTGTTGAGAGGACCTAACTCACGTAGGGAGTCTCAGTCTCTTCATGTTGTTACTAGGAGTCAAGCTAGTCAACCTCCTATTGTCATTCGAGGTCCCAATCCTGGTAGGCCTAGACAGTCCACATCCAAACAAGTTCCTTCCAAATCTATTGTTGGCCCTGAGCTTAATTACAATCTTGTTGACCAATTACAACGTACGCCAGCCCATTTTTCAATATTTGAACTCTTGGAATTGTCCCCAAGGCATAAGCGTGTCCTTGAGGATGCTTTGCGAGCAGCTAGTGTCCCTAATGACTTAGATATTGATTAATTCCAGAATATGGTCAACCATTTGGCTAGCCCTCATTACCTCGCTTTCTCAGAAGAAGATGACAAATCCATAAGTCACCCACATAACTTGGCCTTACACATAGAAGTTATGATTCATAAAACCTGTGTCAGGTGCGTACTGATAGATGGGGGTGCAGGGCTAAATATTTGTACCATGAGTTTGTTGAAGGCTCTAGGATATTCTAAAGAAGTCATTGACACAAGGAAAAAGATCACAATCAAAGCATATGATGAAGCAGAATGAAGCTTGAAAGGATTGGTCATTTTGCCTATTCGTATTGGTCCAGTAGAAAAGGATATCTTGTTTCAAATTGTTGATGTCAGACCTTTGGCCTACAACATTTTGCTAGGTAGACCATGGATTCATGAGATGCAAGCAGTCCTGTCAACATACCACCAGTGTGTTAAGTTTCCTCATAATGGTGTAGAAATTTGCATACCTGGGATAGTACTTTGTTAGTTAATAACATTTCTACTGGATCACATATACCTTTGAATAGAGAAGCTGACAGTTCCAGTATTTCACTTGAGCAATGTAAAGAGAAGTTTAAGACCATAGATCTTGGGATGGGAGATTATAAAATTGATTCTTTTACAAAATTGCCAATCTCTCCTAGATCTTATGGGAAACCATCATCAGATATGAAGCCTTCATCATCTGCCATGACACTATTTGGAAATTTTTTTGAGTCTTCAGTTCCTATTGAGGAAGAAAAAGAGGAAGTTGTTGTCAGAGAATGGATCTATCATGAAGACAAGTATCAACACAATGAAATTTTTTCTCCTTCACCTAAAGTTTATGGGAGAGGGTACACATTGGTGAAAAACATGGGATATCTGGGACACGATCCTCTCAGCCACAGATTGGATGCCAGGTCTGAGCCATTGGAACATGCTTTGTTCGCACGACACGATAAATCCACAGTGGGTTTAGGTTTTGAAATTGATAAACCAAAAGATACTGCTATCCTAGCTGCAATGGATGGTGATTCTGATTCTGAAAACACACCTAATATTTCCAACCAATAGGACATGATAGAAGATTGGGTGCCTTCAACTAATCTCCTTTGGGGAGAATTTCAAAATTTGATAATTGATAGTCCTCCTATCCTAGCTGTGACGGATAGCGACTATAGGAATACTAGATTGGCCATGGAAAGTGTCATCACCCTAGCTGCGACGGGTGATAAGGATTTAGATACTTTTGTGGTTCAGCAAATTTCTAGGGAAGGGGAAACCCTTCAAGATTGTGAGGCTTCTACATCACGAGGCCCAAATGTTGAAAATTTAGAAATAGATTCACATGAATATGAATGGGATTCACTTTTAGATGCAACCATAGACTTGGAAGTTGATGTTATTCAAACCTATAATACTCAACCCGACGTAGTTTATGAGCCTAGTGTAGGGCTAGAGGATTGGACTCCTCGAATCGCCTTAGTGGACGATACTTCATTAGGAAGGATGAACCCCAATTTGGGTACCTTAGAAGGGAACTTGATAGATCTTGAATATATGATCACTAGAAGTGACATCCATCACATTCACAATCTTGAACCAGTCATAAACCTAATTCTTGTTCACCACCATTTAATTGATTGGTCTCAAATTTCACAAGAGCCACAACTATTGACTTTTCAAAATGACTATGAGATCGCATGTTACCTTAATGCCACTGAGCCAATAGTGTCTTCCACTAGTGAGCCAACTACGAGTATGACTGAGCCTGATATTAAGTACTTCAGTCTCAAAATAAAAGAAAAAAAGAAAAAGAATAGGTGTTCTGATGGCGAAAACCACTTTGTGGCGGTGTCAAAACCGAAAATAGTAAAAAGAAAAGACGTATCCAAGGGTGAAAACCTCTTTGAGGTGCCTAAGGATGAGGTACTTAATAACTTGCCCAGTTATTTTTAGGACAGGTCATCAGTGTTGATTGAACCAACAAAGCCAATAAACTTGAACATAGAAGAAGCTCCTTAGATAGTTCATCTTGCTCAATCTTTATCAGATGAAGAAACAAAGACATATGCACAATTCCTACAAAAGAAAAAAATCAATTTTGCATGGACATATTCAGACATGCTAGGGCTTGACACAAATCTTATAATGCATCACTTATCCATAGCTCCAGGAGTCAAACCAGTCAAACAGAGACTCAGAAAAATGCATCCACATGTAGCTCTCCTTGTCAAAGTAGAATTAGAAAAAAATTTGAGAGCTGGATTTATAAGAGCCATAGATTATGCAGAATGGATCTCAAACATAGTACCAGTTTCCAAACATGATAGGTCCATTCGTGTATGCACAAATTTTAAAGATTTAAACAAGGCATGCCCAAAGGATGATTTTCCACTTCCAAATATTGATATGATAGTGGGCATGATAGCGGGTTATGAAATATACTCTCTAATGGATGGATTTAGTGGATATAATCAGATTAAGATAGCACTCAAAGATCAAGAGAAAATAGCTTTTACATGTGCATGGGGAACCTATTGTCGGAACGTCATGCCATTTGGCCTAAAGAATGCAGGAGCAACATACTAATGAGCTATGACCACAATTTTTCATGATATGATGCATAAGAATATGGAAGATTATGTGGATGATACCTTGGCAAAATCAAGAAAAAGGGATACATACCTTGAAGATTTGGAAGTAATTCTAGATCGAATGGAGCGATTTCAACTAAGGCTAAATCCGAAGAAGTGCACATTTGGTGTCACCTTAGGAAAACTTTTAGGATTTATCGTTTCAGCTAAAGGCATTGAAGTTGACCCTGAAAAGGTCCAAGCTATATTAGATATGCCACCTCCAAGAAATGTTAGTTAGATGAGAAGTCTTTAGGGATGACTCCAATCCATAAGGAGGTTTATTTCATAGCTTGCAGATAGAGCACAACCATTCAATAAAACATTGCATAAGGGAGCCACATGTGCTTGGAATGAGGATTGCCAAAAGAGCCTTGATCAAATAAAATAGTATTTGGCTAATCCTCTAATTTTGATGCCGCCTATTCCTGGGAAACCATTGCTCCTATACATTTCAGTTACAGACACTTCCTTGGGGGCATTGTTGGGTCAATTGGATGAAAATGGAAAAGAGAGGGCCATATACTATATAAGTCATACTCTTGTGTCATATGAGGTCAATTACAATAACATTGAGAAAGCTTGTCTTGCTGTGGTGTTTGCTTCCCAAAAATTGTGACATTACATGCTAGCTCATACTACACACTTAATTGCTAAGATTGATCCTCTAAAATATTTGCTTAGTAAGGCTGCTCTCACAGGAAGGCTTGCTAAGTGGATGATGATATTATCAGAATTTGACATAGAGTACATTGAAAGAAAGGCCATAAAGGGGTAGGCTATTGTAGACCAACTTGTTGATTTTCTAGTTAAGGATAGCATGCCTATACAAGTTGAATTTCCTGATGAACATATATTACATGTCACATCTCGCACCTAGAAAATGTTCTTTGATGGCTCTAATATGCAAAATGGGTCAGATGCAGGGATATTTTTTGCTTCTCCACATGGATATACTATACCAAAGTCTTACAAATTACTCTTTCCATGTACAAACAATATAGCAGAATATGAAGCATTAACAAATGGATTAAAGATGGCTATAGAATGGAATATCACTGAGTTACATGTTTTTGGGGATTCGCAATTGATAATCAATCAAGTCAATGAAGAGTATCAAACCAAGGATGACAAGCTAATACCCTATAAGAAGATGGTTGATTCTTTGAGACACTATTTCACTTTTGTGACATTTCAGCAAATCCCTAGGATAGACAACAAGTATGTAGATGCTATGGCTACATTAGCTTCCCTTTTGCAATTGGAGCAACATGAGTCTTGATTTGAGTTCTTGGTGGAAGAACTACATTACCCTATCTTTGATTCACCTAAAAGTCATGTCATTTGTACCCTTGTCACACATGAGTCCTCCTGATATGGTGCTATCTATTCATGTCTTTGTGATGGCATCATCCCTAACACTTTCAATCATTCTGAACATAGAAATATCATCTGCAATGCCTCTCACCACACCCTCATTTTTGGTGATCTATATAGGAGGGGTTTTGATGGGACACTTCTTAGGTGCTTGGGAAAGGATGAATCTGACCAAGCGTTAGTTGACATTCACGAGGGCATTTGTGGTGGACATTCTAACGGTCTTTCCATGGCCTATCGATTGCTTAGGGTGGGGTATTACTGGCCCACAATGCAAGTAGATGCAGTATCTTTCTCTAAGTCTTGCGAGAAATGTCAAAAACATGGAAACCTTATTCATGCTCTAGGTAGGGAGCTAATTCCTTCTGTTTCTCATTGGCCATTTCAATGCTAGGCCTTTGACCTTCTTGGACAAATTCACCCCAACTCATCAGGTGGACATAATTTTATCATCACAGCCACTGACTATTTCACAAAATGGGTGGAAGCGGTCCCTCTTGCTGTCACCTCTGGCAAAACAATTTCACTTTTCATTTTGAACCATATTATTTTTCGATTTGGAGTGCCTTCTAAGATCATTACTGATAATGGAGGTCAATTCAAAACAAGGACCTAAAGCATTTATGCAAGAAGTTTAAAATCAAGCAACATTGGTCCTCCATATACTTTCCACAGGGAAATGGACAAGCAGAAGCCTCTAACAAGACCATTCTCAAGATTCTTCATAGGACAGTGCATAAGAATGGTAGGGATTGGCACTTGCAACTTAATCCAGTTCTATGGGCCTACAAGATGAGCATTCGCACACCTATAGGGGCTACTCCTTTTGCACTCACCTATGGTTCTGAAGCAGTATTGCCTTTAGAAGTAGAGATCCCTTCACTTAGAGTCTCTCTCAAAGGTTTGATTACAGATGAGGATTACCGAGCCATGAGGTTACAGGAATTAGAACTTTTGGATGAGAAGTGTAAAGCTTCCTTTGATCACATACGATTATATCATACACGTATGTCCAAGACATTCAATAAGAAGGTTCGCCCTAGAGAGTTTCAAGTAGGTGATCTTGTTTTATGAGAGAACCCTAAGAATCAACAAAATAGAGAACAAAAGGGAAAATTTGAACCTAATTGTCTTGGACCATATGTCATCACTACCACTTTTGGTACAGGTGCTCATTTGTTATTTGATGAGAATGGAGAACAGCTCCCTGATCCCATTAATGTGTTGCACCTAAAAAAGTTTTATCCTTGAATGCCCATTCTTTCTGGGGGCATCCTTTGTACATATTTTATGATCCTAAAAAAATACCAAAAAAAAAATTCATATATGATGCTGAAAAAATCCTAAAAATCATAAAAAGTCCTAAAAAAAAAAAAAAATCAGAAAATTCAAAAAAAAAAAAATTGTAATAAATCCAAGTGGTGAAAACTTGGAAACAGGTGCTACTTGAGGCCTTTGCACCCTTGTCTCTTAGCATGCATCCTTGACACTGAGTCTTTCTCCATCATACCTTGACCTTATTTGGCTTAGTCTGGAATTGGTCTTTACCTTTTTCTAGGGGGCATAACTGTTCACATAGGTCCTTTAGGTGCATTTGTCTCTTGGGGCATTTCCTAACAGGTGTTTTTCAAAACCACCCCAAATAGTGTTTTTCAACACTACCCTATCATCGAATGTTTCTTAACAATTATCAGATGTCTTATCCAATAGTCCAAGTGTGATGCGATATTTGTCATTGGCAAATGTGATAACCAGAGTTTGACTCTATGACCAACACACACACACTTAAACAATCAACTCGCTTGAGATATGTTGACTTTATTTTTCTTTGTGTGCTGTCTATGAGGATTTCTTTGATAAGTGGTCTCTCCCTGAGAATTTTTTGATGATGCAAAGCTAGAAGACTGAGGGCATGAGAACATGTTTTATTTCTTTATCTGCTTGTGGGTATATTTTGTTGATCCTAACTGTCATGAGCATTTATGCTGGTCCTACTTGACACTTGGGATTAACAAGGTATTATCCTTGACTATTTTTGTGAGTGCATGCTTCTAGCTATCCTGACCTTCATGTGTCTTGATACAAGCATAATCCTGCCATATCAAATTTAGGTAATCTCACTACGTTAGTCATCTTGACCTACATGTCTTTGATGCCTAGGTGAGATTCTCACATTTTTATTTGATAAAGATCATATTCATATTCACATAGTCATACTAGTGTATATTGTATGATCTTACAGCGCTACCAATAATGCTTGATGATAATAATTAGATGTCTATAAGCGTTGTGACCTTGCAAGTCAACCACTTTTCATAGTAGCTTGCATTTTCTAGGTTTATGATTAGTTTAGTTTTGCACTTTGCATATGGAGAGAGCTCTCCTTTTTATCGTATATGGACCTGTAAGTCGACTGCGCTCATCTTTCCTTCTTCTCAATCATATCTTTCACTCTTTATCTTTTTCATCTCGAACCTGTTCCTGTTCATCACAAGGGGTTAATCATATCATCATATCTATATCTCAAAAATGTCATTTTCTATATCATAGACATAAGAATCAATCTATGAGAGAGAGCACATATATAAACATTTTGAGCAAATACGACAAGACAATACATATGAAAACTGATACACATACAAGTGAGACAATCAAACATGATATATCAAACATCCAGTATATCTCATATATAAAGAAATGTCATGGTACAATGTCATCAATGATATAAAACCATACAAATGAGATCCCAACTAGATCAAAAGTCTCAATAGCATCATCTGACATAAACCTAAGACTAAGCCCTAGACCTAGGATGCACTGGTGCCATCATGTGGTGCTAATGGAGGTGGAGGAGGTGGGGCTGCTGCCCTGTCATGAACCATGTCTGATGTCCTTGCTCTCTGAGAGTAGGACGGTGCTCTCTGACCCTCTTGCACTGCCTAGAGATAGAGTCCATGATAGTAGGCCGCTCTGGCTATCTCTCACCAGATCTCCAGTGTAGTTGCCTGTGTCATTTTCTCCCGACGAGCTATCTCTACCCTGAGATCTCTGATCTGCTGGTCTCTCTCTAATCTTAGATCCGCTAGCTGATGATCCTGTACTACTATAGTAGTCCTCAGCTACTGAATCTCTACCTTGAGAGTCTGAATGTGGGCTCTCAAACCATCCCCTACAGCTAGATCTACTTGTACCTATGGTGGTACCTATGCCTGCTTCTGTGAAGGTCTTTGTACCTCCTCACTCCCTGAGCCCTGACCTCATGGCCATTTCCTACCACCAGCTCTAGGCCCCTCTCCCACCTCTCTAATCTAGCCTCTGCCTTTGTCCTCATCATCTCCTCCATCCACTCCTCCTGGGGAAACCTGTGCCACATCTGGTACAGTGAACTGAGGGAATGGTGCCCTCCACCACTTTTCCCTATATGCTGCATCAGCTCCGGCATCAGCCATGTCTGAGAGATACTCCCAGGGCTCCCTCCTGATCCCAACTATCTCCTCGATAGCCCGCTGATAGTCTAACATGGGTAGCCACCCATGTCCCTCCTCATCTCTAACCCTCGCATATGTAGTGGTCTTTGTAGAGACTCGCTGCTGCCTCCCAAACTATCGCCATACCTGAGTGATGCAGAACCTCTCAATAATCTCTGAGTGTCAGCCTACCAGTGGCCGGGTACATAGCATGTAGCTTAATTCATCCTTTTCATCACCCCATGCCTCAACATCTCTGTATGGCCTCCATGTGAATGAGATCATCTCATCCAGAATCCACCTGTAATGTGTCACATCCCTTGTATGAGCATGTGATAAATAACATACATATCTATAAATATATGGGTATCTCCTCTCTCTCGGCTGAACCCTGGGGTGCATCACAGCAATGTGCTCCCATGCCCACACTTGTGCCAGGATGGCACCACACGCCCATGTCTGACTGTCCCTGTAAATGATCTCATGCAGCTCATGATACATCTCTACTAATATGGCTGGTCCCCATGCCATACGCTGAGGTCTACCTACCAAGTCTGCCAGTAGTTTTCCCCATCCCAGAGGAAATCCCTTCTAACTGCGATCAGTCATCAGGATCTGTGAGATAAATGATGCCACAATACATGGCACCGAGAAGTCTCTACCAAAATCGTCTATCAGCCTCTCCCAGCTGACATGCCTATCTAGAATGGTGACATCCTAGAACATCTCCTGTATCAATCATCACCCCTCGGTGGCATCTTGATCATAATACACCTGTGCCAACACACAAATTATGTTAGTTTTCATCACATAAAAACTTTACACTTACACAATTATATCTCAAAACATGATTATACTCATAGGCTCGCCATGGCATGATACCCACAGGATCCTGTAGATGTCCTCTAATGTGATAGATGCCTCTCCTATTGGCAAGTGAAATGTGTTGTGTTCACTATGTCATCGCTCTGCCAAAGTTGTCAGTAGCCCATGATCGGCTCTGATGTAGGGGAACCTCAGTAGGTACCGAAATCCCATCGCTCTGATGTCGTCCTCACCTGGATCATCTAGGTTTCAGACACATCTCAATCCTACCACCTTCGGTGCTCTAATGATCAACGCCGAAACGACCTCTTGCAAATCATTCAACCAAGCCATATGTCAATACATACTATGATGAAAATCAGTATCAGATATTTAATGCATTACTATTGTCTGGACCCATGTCTTATTTTGCTCAAAATGATTCAAATTTTTAAGTTTTGAGAAGTATTGTGCGATACTTCTCTCTATAGTGGTGCGATACACCTTTGGTCATGTGATACTTCACCCGGTATCGTGTGATATTTCGCCAGCTATCATGTGATATTGGTCTCTATATGTGTGTGATACTTTGGTGACCCACGAAGTATCGCGCAATTTTTCTTCCCAAAGGGCACGATACTTATAAAGTATCGCATGATCTTTCGCCTACGACTAGAAATTTGAAAATTTAAGATTTCAAAAAAACATGCTAACTATGCATTAATTGTTATAAATGACTCAAACAACGGCTAGTTTTCAGATACATACTGGGGCACCATAATGTGGAGGTCAGTTGTGCAACCGGGAGCGCTCAAATCGGTGTCTGTGGACGGGAACTCCTGCTAGTTGAGCCATCACTATCTCTCAGAGCTCTAGATTCTCAAATAGTTAAAAGTCAAATGATTTTGAAAATGACACCTTTTCCCCCTTATATAGCATTTTGACTTTTTGACTGATTTTCAAAACACCTCAAAATTGCACAAAAATTGCACCCTTGGCTAATTTCGATGTCTTGGATTCATTTTCGGACTCGAAATTGAAATCTAAGGTCATCTTTATAGTCAAAATCACATCTCAAAATATTTTTTTTCTTCTATGCAATTAACTGACCATTTGAGGCATAATTCTTCGATCTTTGATGAAATTTCTTCCTTTTCATGTCTTTCAAACTTCTAGTCTTTCATTCACCCCACTTCTTTTCTTCTAATTCATCACTGGGGCATGTTTTCATTGCCTAATGGTTAACCTATTGACCTTTACCTTCGATTATGATTTCCTTATGATTTGATCAACCTTATCGATTTTGTTGTTCCTCTTCATCTGATTTCGATTTCGATTCTGAGGGGGCAGTATCTATGGGATTTTAATCCATTGATTTCTTGATTTATTGATTCAGACATCTTTTCTGTGAGCTTTTGCTCAAGCCTGAGATTCTTATCTCTTATTTTGGATATGATCCCGAATCGACCTCATGTTCAAAGGCCTTTGTTTGTGCTTTGTCTGGATGTGATCCCAAATCAACCTCACATCTGAGTTTTTTTGTGATCCCAGATCGATCTCACATTTCAACTTCATTCTTTAACTGCATGTGTTCCTAGATCGATCACACATTAGTCAAAGAGGGGCAAATGTATGCACCCAAAAATGGTCACCTAAACTTTGGGCCCCATTTATTCGATTTATCAATCCTGAATCATTTTTATCAATAATCAATATTTTCAACATTATCAATTTCTTCATCAAGTCTTAATTTCGATCATATATTGGATTTTTATCCTATGGGCTAACTATTTTATCCTAAGTCTTTATTTAATTAAAAGGAATATTTCCTCCCCTTTTTATTAAATAAAAAGCCCCCACTTTTCCTCTTATCCTAAGTTGCACAAATAAAGTATTATTTTTATTTTATAAAAAGGGAAAAAGCACTTTTTGTTTCATATGGACACAAAAGTCAATTCCTATTTTCTCATTGGAGGATATTTGTGCACAAGGATCAAGCTTCCATTTTTCTCCACCGTTGATTAAGTCTTTTGCCTCTTAATCTCAATAGTCCATTTCACCTCATTTCTTATAAAAGGAGAGCGTTCTCCTTCATTTGGACATCTTAAGTTTTCATGCTAATATTATGCTGCAGGTTTTCTAGGTCATTTGGAGCTATTTGAAGATATTCTACATCCAAGCTTTGAAGACTTGTCATTGCATTTCATTATAGTTGCATATTTGTTTTCTTAGTTGCATTATCATGGCATTCTTAGCTTAGATTTCCTTTATGCAATAGATTTAGCTCACATAGCTTAAATAGGGGAATTGTGATTCATTACTATTTCCTTCATAGTTGCATTATACTTTCATTTTGATATATTAATCTTTCATATTCATATTAGTTTGCATTGCATTTTCATACTTTGATTCAATTTGGAGATATTGGCATTGTTGCCCTTGTCTTTGGATTTGAATCTCTCATTATGTGGTTGACTAGCAAGGTGACTAGTTTGTAGCTCTAGCTGAGAGAAAATTTATCAAAGTCCCTTGCAACTCCATGCATAGAGAGCTATGATTCACTTTATGAGGCCTCATTATTGAGCAACCTTTCATGTAATGATTCATATAAGTGTGGTCACTTTTGACTCATATAGTGAAAACCTGGAAACAGGTGCTACTTGAGGCCTTTGTACCCTTGTCTTTTAGCATGCGTCCTTGACACTTAGCCATTCTCCATCATGTCTTGACCTTGTTGCTTTGGTTTGGAATTGGTCTTTGTCTTTGTCTAGGGGGCATAACTATTAGCATAGGTCCTTTAGGTGTGTTTGTCTCTTGGGGCATTTCACAACAGGTGTTTTTCAACACCACCCCAAATAGTGTTTTTTTTTAACACTACCCTTGCATCAAGTGTTTCTTAACACTTATAAGATATCCTACCCACCAGTCTAAGTATGATGTGATATTACTCATTAGAAAATTTGATACTCAAAGTTTGACTCTCTGACCAACACACACGCACTTAAACAACCAACTCAATTGAGATATGTTGACTTTATTTTTCTTTGTGTGTTGTCTATGATGATTTCTTTGATGAGTGTTCTCTCCCTATGATAGTTTTTGATGATGCATAGCTAGAAGACTGAGGGTATGAGAACATGTTTTATTTCTTTATTTTCTTGTGGGTATATTTTGTTGATCCTAACTGTCATGAGCATTTATGTTGGTCTTTCTTGACACTAGGGATTGACAAGGTATTATCCTTGACTATTTTGTGAGTGCATGCTTATAGCCATCTTGATCTTCTTGTGTCCTGATGCAAGCATAATCTCACTATAGAAAACTTAGGTAATCTCACTGCACTAGTCATCTTGACCTACATGTCTTTGGTGCCTAGGTGGGATTTCCACATTTCTATCTAATATAGATCATATTCATATACCCATAGTCATACCAGTGTGTATTGTATGATCTTGCAATGCTACCAATAAAGCTCGATGATGATTATTAGATGTCTATTGGCATTGTGACCTTACAAGTCAACCACTTTCATAGTAGCTTCCATTTATAGGTTCATGTTAGTTTTGCATCTTGCATATGGAGAGATCTCTCCTTTTCATCTTACGTGGACCTATCAGTCAACTGCGCTCATCTTCCCTTTTCTCGATCATGTCTTTTGCTCCTTATCTTTCATCACGACCTGTTCTTGTCATCGCAAGGGGTTAATCATATCATCATATCTATATCTCAAAAATGTCATTTTCAAAAACATGAGTCTACATCATACACATGAGAATCAAACATACATCTATGAGAGAGAATATACATGAGCATTTATAACATGCATTTTGAGAAAAATGACAAGATAATACATAAACTGATACATCCATCACAAGTGAGACATAAACACAAGATATATCAAACATCTAGTAATCTCATATATATAAAAATGTCATCATACAATATACAATATGAGATCCCAAAATCTAGATCACAAAGTCTCATGATATGTCCAAAACATCTAAACCTAAGCCCTAAACCTAGGACTCGCTGCCACCATCCTGAGGACTTGGTGGTGGAGGAAGTGGTGCCACATCTAGTACTACATCTGATCTGCCCACTACTGCTAAGTATGAAGGAGCTCTCTGACCCTTTGGAACTGCCTGTATGTAGAGACCATGATAATATGTGGCTCATGTTGCCTCTCTTTACCTCTTTGTAAGGGCAACCTGTAGCTGCCTCTCTCGGTGCTCTGTCTCAGCTCTCTGATATGTGAGCTACTACTCCCTGACAGCTATAAAGATCCTCAGCTACTGTATCTCTATCTCTAGAGCCTATATCCTAGCTCTCAGGTCCTCCCCTCCCGCAGGCTACTCCTGCTGTCCCTCTACCTGTCAGTGAGTTGGTCTCACCTCATCCTCAAGTGTCGCTAATCTCTATCTCTGTGACTATTTCTAGCCACCTAATCTCGATCCCTCACCTCTCTCCATCCCTCTCCCTCTCCCTCTCCCTCCATCTCCTCTGTCTCCTCTATCCCCTCCATCCCCATCATTTCCCCCATCATCACCCTGAGTAGCTAGTGGTGCATCTGATATGGTGAATCTAAGGAATGGAGCCCTACACCTCTCTACTCTATAAGCTACATCTGCACCTACATCCACCATGTCTGGAAGGTACTACCATGGCTCCTGACGTATACCAACTGTCTCTTGTATTGCCTGCTGGTAATCCAGCATCGGCAGCCAACCATGCCCCTCCCCATCACAAAATCGAGCATGTGTAGTGGTCTCTGTAGACACCCTCTGTTGGTGTCTGAACTATCTCCAAACTCGAGTAATAACGAATCTCTCTGCAATGTCTACATGAAGACCTACTAATGGCTGACTACAAAGCATATAATCTAGCTCCCACCTATCACCCCACTGCTCAGATGCCCTATAAGGTCTCTAGGTGAATGAGGTGAGCTCATCCAACACCCTGCAATTGTAAGCAACATCCCCGCTATGTGCCTGAGAGATGAAACTGGTATATCTATACATGTAGGGATATCTACGCTCCCTATACTGCACTCATGGATGCACTACAGCAATGTTCTCCCATGCCCATATCTGAGCGAGTATTGCCCCGCACACCCAATTCCTACCATCTCAGTAGACGATCTCATGTAGCTCATAATACATATCAGCTAGAATCGCTGGACCCCATGCCATCCATCGTGGCCGTGCCACCAGATTTTCTAGCAACCTACCCCATCCTAGTGGGAAACCCTTCTAACTCCTGTCAAGGATAAGGGCATGTCCAATGAAAGATGCAACAATACAAGCCACTGGGAAGTCCCTACCAAAGTCGGCCATCAACTGATCCTAGCTGACGTGTCGGTCTAGGATGGTGACATCTTGGAACATACCTTGGATAACCTATCTCCCCTCTATCGGATCCTGATCATAGTATACCTATGTCATCAAACAATCATGTTAGTTTCTATCATAAGGGAAAATTTATATCTTTGATTATCTATAAACATGATTATACTTACAGGCTCTCCATGACACGAAACCCATAGGATCTGATAGATTTCCTCCAATGTGATGGATGCCTCTCTAGTAGGCAGATGAAAGGTGTTGTGCTCACTATGCCATCTCTCAGCAAGAGAAGTCAACAACCCATGATCAGCTCAGATATGGGGCATCTGTAGTAAATACCAAAAGCCCATTGCCCTCAAATTGACCTTGCCTGGATCATCCAGATCTCGGAAAAATCACAATGCGGTCACCTGGGGTGCTCTGATCCAGAGCACAGGGAAGTTCTCCTACAGGTCATTTCAACCATACCAGATGTCAGTACAT
Organism: Chamaecyparis obtusa; assembly: GCA_027943335.1. NCBI lineage: Eukaryota > Viridiplantae > Streptophyta > Pinopsida > Cupressales > Cupressaceae > Chamaecyparis > Chamaecyparis obtusa. The sequence goes on along the minus strand of BSBK01007235.1, from coordinate 216,148 downwards.
ATCATGAAGGATGTATAATATCAGTACAATGCATTTTAAAATCAAACATTGTCTAGACCCATGTCATTTTGCTCAAAAACATTAAAACATGTCAAAATTTTATCCTAGCTGACACTATTTTTTTAATTAAGTGTCGTGCGACACTTTGTCTTATAGCAGTGTGACAGTTTCTATTTGGGTGACACTTCGCATAGTGTCGCATGATATTTCATCCCGTGTCGTGCGACACTGGATTCAATGCTCGTGTGACACTATTTTCACCCATGAAGTGTCACACAACATTCATCCTCAAAGGGTGCGACACTTCTAAAGTGTCGCATGACTTTTTGCCTAAACTAAAAATTTGAAATTTGAAAAATAATTAAAAATGTGTAAAATGCTCATTAATGAATCAAAAAAGTAAATTTTTTTTTAAAACTCACCGGGGCAGCATAGTGTGGAGGCCGGTTGTGCAACCGATCGCACTCAAATCGGTGTCTATGGACTGGAATCACTTCTTGCTGGGCCATTTTCTCTCTCTAAGCTCTCACAATTCTCAAATCAATAAAAGTCGAATGATTTTGAAAATGACACTTTTTGCCCCTTATATAGCATTTTGACTTTTTGACCAAATTTCCAAATACCTCAGAATTGCACAAAAATTGCACCCTTACCTAATTTCAACATCTTGGATCCATTTTCAGACTTGAAATCGAAATCTGAGTTAATCTTGATAGTCAAAATTGCATTTCAAAATTTTCACCCTCATTTATGCAGTTGGCTGACCATTTGAGGCCTGATCCTTCGATCTTTGTTGGGGCATCTTCATTTCTTCACCCCCATCTCTTTCAAAAATCCTATTCTATCATTCGTTATCACTCACTTCATTTCTCTAAGGTTTGACTTAATTTTTATCCTATATCTTTCCCAGTCAAACCTAGTCAACCTAGAGCATGTCTTCACTACCTGATGGTTATCCTATTGTCCTATTCTTCGACTATGATTTCTAGTGCTTTGATCAAGTTTATCAATTTGTTGTTCGCCTCTACCTGATTTTGATTTCAATTCTGAGGGGGCAGTACCTATCAACTTTAATCTTTGATTCAGCTTTATCATTCAACTCAGCTTGAGATTCTTATTTGCAGACTTGATTATTGCCTAGCAGCGACAGCAATAGTTTTCTCTAAGGCTTGATTTGCACCTAGCAGTGACGGTGTTGGTCTTGTCTTTTAGCTTTTGCTTATTTTTGTCCTGATGTATTCCCAAAATGAACACACATCTGGGTTGTTTTGTTTTGTGATCCAAAATCAACATTTTTCAATTATATCAATTTCCTTGATCAAATCCTATTTTATCATTTTTGATTATTTGCCTTGGGCTAATCATTTTATCTTAAGTCTTTATTTATTAAAAGGAATATTTCCTCCCCATTTATTAAATAAAAAGCCCCCACTTTTCCTCTTATCCTAAGTTGCACAAATAAAGCATTATTCTTATTTTATAAAAAGGGAAAAAACACTTTTTGTCTCATGTGGACACAAAAGTCAACCCTTATTTTCTCATTGGAAGATATTTGTGCACATGAATTGCTCTTCTTTGATGCTCCACCATTGATTAAGTCTTTTGCCTCTTAATCTCCATGGTCCATTCCTTTTCATTTCCTATAAAAGAAGAGCTCTCTTCCTCATTTTGCATATCCATTCATGTTTTATGCTAATGTTATGCTGCAGGTTTTCTAGGTCATTTGGAGCTCTTTGAAAACATTCTTGCATTCAAGCTTTGAGGACATTGTTGTTGCATCTCATTTAGCTTTCTTTTAGTAGTTTCATTATCATGGCATTCTTAGGATAGACTTTCTTTATGCTATAGATTAATTTCACATAGCTTAATAGGAAGGATTTGTAAGACTTGTTCTTTCCTTTCATAGATTAGTTGCATTGTTCTTTCATTTTCATAGACTAGTTTGCATTTTCATTCTTAGTTTACTTGCATTTCATTTCATTTGATTCTTGGGGATATTGGCATTCTTGCTCTTGTCTTCACTTGAATCTCTCATTGTGTGGTTGACTAGCAAGGTCATTAAGCCTATTAGCTCTAGCTTAGAGCAATTTTACAATCTTGCAACTCCATACATAGAGAGCTATGGATCGATTTTTGAGACCTCATTCTTGAGTGTTCTCGATTGTAAGGATTCATAGAAGTATATTACTTTTGTGTGTACACTTTCCATGAAAGATAAGGCTGTGACACTTCATTGTTTCATCATTTCAATCATTACCTTTCCCATCTTCAGATGACTAAGTGAATTTTTTAGAATAAAGACTATTTTTGGGTACATCTTTTTTGTTTCTTTCTTCTTCTCTCCTAAATCTACTACCTCCTTCCATATGGTTATCTTCTCTAAACATACACTGAGAGACAATAATGACCAATTCTTCCACAATTGGAACATTTAAAGGGTAGCATTTCTTTATATTTTTCAATTCCTTTCTTGAATCTCCTTACAAATTTTGATCCTACATCATCAAGATCATCTTCCTAATCATCCTTTTTTTTCTTAGTAGCTTTATTTTTCAAAAGCAATCTAATTCCATATTTCATTGACTTTGATATTTTCATTCTCTACCACTTTCTTCGGCCTTGAATTATAGCACTAGTAAGCCTTGCTTGTCATAGAGTATCCCAAGAAAATATTATCATTTGATCTTGCATCAAATGTTCTAATATTACTTTCATCTCTTGTAGTGTAATATTCGCCTCCAAATATTTTAAAATATTTGACAATAGGTACCTTTCCAAACCATAACTCATAATGATTTTTTGTTTGATTTACTGTGATTTGCACTCTATTGAGGAGATATACTATAGTGTGTACAATATCTCTCTTGTAGATATTTTATAGATTAGCATCTTTCAACATTGTCCTAGCCATCTCAACAACAATCCTATTCTTCCTATTAACTAGTCTATTTTGTTGTGAATTACTTGGTGTAGATAATTTCCTTCTACCTCAATATCTCTCACAAAAGACATTAAATTCACAGTATATATATTCTCCTCCTCTATCAGACCTCAATCACTTAATGCTAGTATCCATTTAATTTTTAACCAATATTTTGAAAATTTTAAATCCATTTAGAGCCCTAGAATTCTTTTTTTTTAAATGTTACCCATATCATTCTAGTGTAATCATCATTAAGTAACATGAAGTATCTCTCATTATTGAGTGCTCTTTTTCTTGTACGTATGCATAGATTAGTGTATTTCAAAGGTCTTGTGGTTGAATATGCCTTGTTATTGAATGTGTTCCTAGTTTACTTTCCAATCTAATATTCTCCACAAATTATATTAGCAAGTCTGGTAACTCTTGGTATGTGATCCTAGTTTCTAGTGGGAGGAGGCCCATTCTCTAAGTTGGTCAATAGAGGGTCTAAATGAAAGAAACTTACCCACCAAGGAAAGCTTCAACTTGACAATCATCTCCTGTAATATTTCACCAAGAACATGAATTGTTGTACCACTAACCTTGCAAGTGGATTGATACTCGTTAAAAGAAGCAGAGTGCTTTAGTAATGCTAGATAGACACCAAACAACTTGTCAACAAAAGAAGAAGGCTTCCCCTACTAGAGAAAGAACTCCCTAAATTTTTCAAGGTAGACGGGGATGTTGACGCAGGGCAAGGATGGAGGATCCAACAAAGGATAGTCCAAACCTACACCAGCACTTATAACAACAATAACCATAGTGGAATACAACAATATAATGCTTCAAAATAGAATTTTATTCAATATGCCCGACTGTGAGGCCTTCCTAGTTTTAGCCTTATACAATAAAATTACAAAAATATTTTAGCAATCTCCTAGCTAGTCCAGCTCTAAAACACATTAGCAACTGATGGAAACACTAAGGCAAATCTAAACTTGAGCTCACAAGCTTCCAAGCAATCTCCTTGTCTCCAAGCATGCAAACCACTAGCCCTTCTATTCCAATATCAGATAAACCCTCTGATCTTCAAGATCTCACAGGATCTAATTATGATTCTTATCAATCTACCTTGATTCCCCTTTCTCTCTTCTCTACATCATACTCCTACAACAACCCAAGCTCCCAATATATAACCAGCTAAGCCACAAGTCGGCCAGTCAGGCATTAATTACATTATAGGTCCACCCTAGGGATAGAAATAAAAACTAAAGAATGAAATAAAAAAACATGATACGAAGATATATTTAGGTCCACACATGATCCAAGAACATATCCTAAACCTCGCAAGATCCAATTCCCTCATAAGGAACCACCCAAGGTGAAACACTCCACGTTTCATGTGAAACTGGCAAAAAATTGATACCTGAGGAAAATGAAGATAATTCCCAGATCCAAATGAATTAGGACATGCATTCTTAGGATAGTGCTCAAGAATAGGTCCACAATACTACATTAACTTTGCAAAGCAAGAAAACAATAGCAGCAACAGCTACAAAACAAATAATAGACAGGTACAAGGATAGAAAATGTTTTTGGTGATGCAAGATTGCTCAAGACCCAAGATGCTCCTGCATCAAACACCCCAGGTAAATAAAAAGTTCTCATGAACATCTTAAGGGAATCAAGACAGGTATACCATATTTTTTCTTAACCCAAATCTCTTGTCCTTCATTCCTTGTTGTCTTTACTTTATCCACTATCACACTCAGCAAAGTATCTTGTCCTGCACTTTTCTCATCTTTCCTTTCTATAACTGACAAAAATTGACTCTGACCATCTTTTCTACTATTGATTACACAAGAACTTTGGAGAATCATATCTTCTCAAGACTTGCTAATCAATTTGGTACCATCTCCATCTCTCTATATCACTAGTGCCATCATTTGTTGCACTATCTTTGTCAGAAAGACCATCTGCCTCTTAATCTCTATAAATTCCTCAATTAGGTCATCCTCTTTTTCTTTCAAAGTCGCTCCCTTTTATCTATAAGTTCATCAACTCTATGCTCCTGATGTTTTTCACTGTCACAAGGACAACACCTAACAACTCCACATCCCCTAACCCCTGCTTCCTGCAAAGCTAATAACTTATGTTTGGATCCACCATGCATTACCACATATGTATTTGCATGACCATCAAACATAACATGCCTATCAAATTCCCAAGGTCTTCCGAGCAATAGATGACAAGCATCTATAGGCAATACATCACATAATATTTCATCATGATAAGATCCAATTTGAAAACTAACCAAGCATTGCTTCAAGGCTTGCATCTTCTTAAACATCTCTAACTCATAATCCACCAGAATGAATTTCTTTTTCAACTTATCAACCATTCGATTCGATCTAGTGATCTTTTCTTTTCCTCTCCTACTTCTTTCCAATTGAACTTCTCTCCACCAAATATTTGCATGACCCTTTAGCTTAGTCTTTGAAAATCAAACTCTATCAAGATCTTCTATTTCTTCATACTCAAAGTATTCATCTATCTCATTAATCTAATCAATCACCTCTTTTGGCCTAAGGCTTCCAGCAAATGTAGAAACTTCAATCTTAGGTCTTTTCCCAATTTTAGACATAGCCTTCAGGATTCTAGTCTCTTCTAGATCCTTGGCTTCTTCTATAGCTTCTTCAAAATGATCTTCTTCCTCAGACTCATCTTCACTATCTTCTTTCGATGTATTCTTATTTCTCAATTCCTCTTGTAGATCTTCCACTTATTTCTGCAAAGCCCTAAAATTATCAAGATTGAATTCTCTAGCAAGTTCTTCCTCTGAGATATCACAAGCTCTCCTCAGAGGCATCTTCAATCCAAGGTCCTACTGCAAACTGCCTCACCTTCGGTGATCTATCCACACACTCAGAATCTTCAAGCTCTGATACCACCTAACATAGGGTAGGGATGGAGGATCCAACAATGGATAGTCCAAACCTACACTAGCACTTATAACAACAACAACCATAGCAGAATACAACAATATAATGCTTCAAAATAGAATTTCATTCAACATGCACGACTATGAGGCCTTCTGAGTTTTGGCCTTATACAATGAAATTACAAATGTATTTCAGCAATCTCCTAGCTAGTCTAGCTCTGAAACACATCAGCAATTGATGAAAACACTAAGGCAGATATAAACATGAGGTCACAAGCTTCCAAGAAATATCCTTGTCTCCAAGCATACAAACCACTAACTCTTCTATTACAAGATTAGATAAACCCTCTAATCTTCAAGATCTCACAAGATCCAATTATGATTCTTATCAATCTACCTTTATTCCCCTTTCTCTCTTCTCTACATCTTACTCCTACAACAACCCAAGCTCCCAATAAATAACTAGCTAAGCCACAAGTTAGCTAGTCGGGCATTAATTACATTATAGGTCCACCCTAGGGAGAGAAACCAAAACTAAAGAAAGAAATAACAAAACATGATGTGAAGATATATTTAGGTCTACACATGATCTAAGAACATATCCCGAACCTCACAAGATCCAATTCCCTCATAAGGAACCGCGCAAGGTGAAACACTCCATGTTTCATGTAAAACTAGAAAAAAATTGATACCCGAGGAAAATGAAGATAACTCTCAGATCCAAATGAATTAGGACGTACGATCTTAGAATAGTTCTCAAGAATAGGTCCATAATACTACATTAACTTCACAAAGCAAGAAACCAACAACAGCAATGGCTACAAAACAAACAACAGACAGGTACATGGACAGAAAATGTTTTTGGTGATGCAAGATTGCTCAAGACCCAAGATGCTCCTGCATCAAATGTCAATCTCTTTCACCTCTTGAGAATGATTAGCACAAGTGGACCCCACTATTGGACTAGAGAGCTTGGGATCTATAATCACTATGGAAGAGGAAGGGGAAACTAAGATGGGTCCCCTTCCATCAACCCCATGCAGGGTAAATGGACACACGATTGAATGAAGTAGTAGAGTGAAACCCTAGTAGAGCAATAATGAAACCCTAGTAGAGTAGTATTATACCTAAATTATTTATGAATAGTATAAATTAGCATGTATTCAACTCAATTAATGACACACTGGTGTTGAAAGCCTATGGCATTACATAAAATGTGTCAAATTGGAAAATACATGGAAAGTCACCATTCCCTATGTAACACCCAAAATGTACCTTTGACAACAATTATTGATTAATTAAAAATAACAATATAATGGTTTTTTATTTTTAATCAATTAATAATTATAGTCAATGATATATTTTTGATGTTGCATATAGTTTATCTATTTGAACAATCTTTTTATTCTTTCTATTTAGACTAGAAAAATTCATTAAATCTTAGTACATTTGATGTAAGAGGAAGCAATAAAAAGAGAACTCTTTATTTATTACCATTGTTGTTTAGATGTATTTAATGGGAGAGATGCATATTCACTATCATTTTTTCTTTGGACATGTTTGAAAGCCGACACTGTTAAAGGGATTTCAAGTTTCTTTGATGAATGAGTGTTTTAGCATATTTTACATATAGTTTTTTAGTACTTCATATTTATTAAAAGATAGTAAAAATTTATAGCTCAAACTTATATAAGTAATATTATAAGTTTGTTGAAAACAATTAAAAGTTTTAGATCTAGCAATTGGAGGAAACAAATCTTACCTATAAGGCTTGTATCATTCAATTGGGAGCTCTACACCATTTTAACTTAGTTTCCAATTTATAATGTCACCTTTATTATTATTCATTTCTAATTATAAGTTAGGTATCATGTTTGGAAGAATAAACTACAATAGTTGGATATGATAAAACCTATCATTGTCTAGCTTATGAATTAGCACATTTGTAACCACACTAAAAGGAGATTTAAGGTGAATAAAAAGATTGGAACAAATCACAAGCATTGTAACAATGTGTTTTGCATTGAAGTGGCTATGCATAATCTAAGTCACAAGAATGATGAGTGCATGGTTTATGAATACAACCATGTGGACATTGTCAAGGAGATGGTTGATGCTTGTTAGAAGAAGAGATCAATAGAATGTTGGTAAATATACAAAATTCATTATGTTAGTGGTCAACTAGCACTTCAACATGAGAAATACAAGTACAAATTATTAGCTTATTATTATATAGCCATGAAAATAATATAGAAAATCATGATTAGTATTATGGCTAGGGTATGGGTTTACATCATGGTTAGCATTATGGTTAGGGTTAGGATTTATATTAGGATTGGGATTTAAAGTTAGGGTTAAGATTAAGGTTTAGAATTTAGAATTACAATTCAACATTTAGAATTGACTACACTTTGATATATTTTCTATTTAGTTTACAAATTATCCAATTTACATAACACAACTCTAATTCAAATTATAATGTAAATTTAATTTATTTATTTCTTCTTACTATTCATTTAGTATAGATAAATCAAGCATTAGTGTCCTACGCTAAATAAAGACAACCAATATTGGCCATTTTAATTTTCCAAGTCTTCCAGCATCTTGGCATAAGGATGATGACAAGTCAATAGTCAATAGAAAATCAGCAAATTTATGAAACTGAAACATGTTCTGACCAAACTGGCAAATCAATAAAAAAATCATTTTCATTAATACGTGTGTTAATGGTTATGGACTCTGAATTTTGCAATGGGTAAATTCTAGTTATGGTGTGAAACATAGAAATGTTTGTTCTCTTTCTGGAATCCAACATTTTCAAGTTTAATTTTGGCAAACCATTCGCCTTAAGTTGCGCTGGAATTTCAAAGTGATGTTAACAATCGATATTATCGCACTTTCAATGTCAAATTGAGTGGAGTCAATAGCAAATTGACAAATCAATCTTGACTAATTGGTAACATGTTTCAACAGCTCTACAGTGACTTCGTCGGTCTGATTGTAAGGAAGCAAAGGTGTGCGGAAATGCTTCCTACGCTAATCTTGAGAGGACAATTATGCAAATTTCAACTTAAATATCACAAAGATCTCAAGAAATGCATAATAAAGCATAAACAAAATAACAATGAACACATAACATAGTGATTACTGTGGGGAAACCCTTCCGGGAGAAAAACCCCACCCTCCAAAACTCGCACAATGTATTATCAAATCAAGAAGATTACAATACACTTGCAATGCAAGTTCTTACAGGAGTGCATCACCACAACTCGAACTCAAAGAGACTCCTTCTAGCATCCAGTCTTGCAAAACTCAATGTTTCAAACACCTACCCAAGCCCTCCTTTTATAGAGATTTTACAACCTGGAAACCACTTGTGGTTTTACAAAACCATGGGCTTAACCACCATGCCACATGGTGCCCATTTTTGACATTTTCATTTCCAAGATGGAAAAACAACCAGGTTAAAATAAATGGCCCCCATAAAATTATGGTGTCCATAATTTTGTCCTCTTGTTTAGACCCCCATAAAAGTCACAAAATGAGTCATTAAGGCTCTATAAATGGCCCACCTATATTCTACTATGGACAAGACTCATTTTTGACAACTCATTAACCATTTTCCAATGCATAAACATGTGGAAAAATACCACAAACAAATTTTGGAATTTTCCAGAAAAAGACTGCAAGGTTGAGACACATGTTCTCAACATTCTCCCACTTGTCGAACACCTTGCAAGAGTCAGGGGATCCAAAATATCATGGACTTAATTTCTAGGGGCCGAGAGGCCCATAGACTCTGAACACCATCTCAACTTCTCTGTGCTCATAGGCTTAGTTAATGCATCAGCAACATTCACCAAAGTTTCTACCTTTTCTAGCTTCACCTTGCCATCCTCAACCATATCTCTCACAAAATGATATTGTACATCAATGTGCTTGGTCCTGGCATGAAAAGTTGGGTTCTTCGCTAGGCAGATTGCACTCTGACTTTCACTGTAAATTGTCACTGCACCCTATTTGAACTCTATATCTAAACACAATCTCTTAAGCTAGATGGCTTCCTTATAGGCATGAGTAGCTGCCATATACTCTACCTCAGTAGTGGACAAAGTGACCACAGCCTGTCGCTTACTCATCTAACTAATTGCACCACCGAATAATGTAAACACATATGCACTGGTGGATCTTCTTCTATCAACATCACTGGCCTAGTCTGAATCCACATAGCCTTGAATATCTAAGGAATGCTCATTTCCTGTTCCATGAAAACATATCGAGTACTCTGAAGTACCCCTCAAGTATCTGAAAACTCTTTTTACTGCATCCCAATGTTCTCTTCCTAGATTAGACATATAACGGGAAAGAACTCCCACTGCTTGGGCAATGTCTAGTCTTGTACAGACCATAGCATACATCAAACTTCCAATAGCACTCTGATATGGTACTCAACTCATCTCTTCCATCTCCAATGGGGATGTAGGACACTGTGAACTAGAAAGCTTTTTTCCCATTGTAACAGGAACACTCAATGGTCTTGAATCCTGCATATTGAATCTTTTCAAAATAGTACCAACATACTTGCTCTGGCCTAGCCAAAGCTTTCTATTTTGTCTATCTCTTACAATCTCCATTCCCAGAATGTGCCTAGCTACACCAAGATCTTTCATTTCAAACTTTATCGAGAGCTGAGATTTTAACTCTGCAATCAAACCTTTTCCTTTGCCAATAAACAACATGTCATCGACATACAAGGCAATAACCAATAAATGATCACCATCAGATTTAAAATATATACAGTGATCAGATTTAGATCGCACAAATCCCAAACTCAACACATATGTATCAAACTTCTGGTACCACATCCTAGGACTCTATTTTAAACCATACAAGGATTTCTTCAACTTACAGACCAAATGACTTTTACCTTTCACCACATAGTGCTCTAGCTATGTCATGTAAATTTCCTCCTCCAAATCTCCATGAAGGAAATTTGTTTTCACATCCATTTTCTCGATCTCTAGATCATAAGCAGCTGCAATAGAAAGTAAAAATCTAATGGATGTCATTTTGGCTACTAGAGAGAAAATCTCACCATAATCTACTCCCTCAACCTGGGAGTAACCTTTTGCAACCAAACGTGCTTTATACTTCTCAATGCTTCCATCTGAACCTATCTTCTTCTTGAACACCCATTTACAACCAACAAGCTTTCATCCTTCAGGCAAGGGTACAAGGTCCCATGTTTCATTCCTCTTAAGAGCTGCCATTTCTTCATCCATGGCTATTTTCCAGGACTCTAAATCATTCATACCAAGAGCCTCTTCTATAGATCTCGGTTCATCAATGTTAGCATTCAATGCAAATATGCATCTCCAATCATCAGGAGAATACCCATACCTTTCAGGTGGTTTCCTTTGTCTAGTAGACCTTCGAGCAGGTTCAGCTTCAGGTTCAGCTTCAGCTTCAGGTTCAGCTTCAGGTACCTCTTCTTCCTTTGATGATTCAGAACTCATAGAGCTCTCCTCAACTTCTTGTCTTTCTAAGGGCCTCGATTCAACTTTCTCCGGTGTAGCAGGTAGTTGAATCACATCTTTCTTTTTTTCTGTTTGTTCTGGCTGCACTGTAACAAAAGAATGCTTAGTTTCTCTAAATATAACACTTCTTGAATAAAATACCTTTTGTTCAATAGGATTCCAAAGCTTGTATCATTTCACACCATAACTGTATCCGATGAAAATACATTTAACATCCTTGTTGTCCAATTTTGTCTACTTCTCCTTTGGCACATGAGCAGATGCTTCGCAACCAAACACTCTCAAATGTCTAAGTGAAGGCTTGTGGCCCAACCACGCTTCCATTGGCATCTTATCAACAAGAGCTGATGTAGGAGACCTGTTTATTAGGTAGCAGGCAGTGGCTACAGCTTCAGCCCAGAACTTTTTTTCTAGTCCAACTCCACTTAGCATACTCCTAGCCTTCTCCATCAAGGTCCTGTTCATTCTTTCTGCAACTCCATTCTTCTATGGAGAATACGGAGTTGTCTTCTCTCTTTTAATACCACAATCTTTACAAAATGTGTCAAAATCATTGGAGCAAAATTTACCACCATTATCAGTTCTCAAACATTTTATTTTCTTTCCATTCTACAATTCAACCATTGCTTTAAATTCTTTGAAACAACTGAAAACTTCAACTTTACTCCTAAGAAAATAAACCCATGTTCTTCTACTGAAATCATCAATGAAAGAAACATAATAAACTGATCTACCAACAGAAGGAACATCAACTAGACCAAATACATCCAAATGGATTAGATCCAAAATACACGAGGACTTATGAAAGCTCGAGTAAAATTGAATGCGGTTTTGTTTACCATAGATACAATGCTCACAAAAATCAAACTCAAGATTGCAATCATTCAACCCATCAACAAGGTTCTTATTTTTCAAGGTTTGTAGACCCTTCTCACCTATGTGGCCAAGTCTCTAGTGCCATAACATGGTCTTATCTGTAGGCAACTTTGATTCGGTAGATAAAGCACCCTTGGGTACCCAAAAACCATGACCATCTGTTGAAAGAGAAACCCTCTCCTTTTCCAACTGAGTAGTCTTTTTCACAATCTTATCAGAAGTACTATTGCACTCAACTATGCATGCATCAAGCTAGTACAGTGTAGCCAATCTACTTCCTCTTTCTATCACCATAGCACCTCTTACCATTTTCACACCTGCTTCAGAAAATTGTACATGCACACCCGCATCTATTAGCTTGCTAAAAGATAACAAATTCCTTGCTAATCCTGGGATATGCAAGACACTATCAAATCTTCTAATTCTACCATCAGAAAATTTCACATGAATACTTCCACGACCAACAATATTAAGTACTGAGTTATCACCCAAATACACCTTACCACCATCAAAATTTTCATACTTACTAAACCAGTTTCTATTAGGAGTCATGTGGAAAGACACACCTGAGTCTATTAACCATGCATTGTCACCTACACGAGTGGCCAAGGTATCAATGAAAGCATCTCCATCTTCCTTCTCAGACTCAGAATCAGAATCTTGATTCTTCTTCTTCTTCTTCTCCTCCTCTTTGCAGTCCTTTCAGAAGTGTCTGGGTTTGCCACAATTCCAGCAAATTGCCTTAGACTTCACAGGCGATTTTGATTTCCCCTTATTCTTGGACTTAGAACGGCCATGCTACTTTTCATTCTTGCCTCTTTCTTTTGGTCTTCCTTGAACACTCAAAGCCTCTTTGGCATTCAGAGAGACCTTCCTTCTCATCTCTTCAGAAAGTAGAGAACCAACAACATCCTCCATCTTCAAGACAACTGAAGTGCTCCCTATGGCCATGACAAGGCTGTCCCATGAGTTTGGCAATGAACATAGCAAGATTTGGCATCTTTCTTCTTAATCCATTGGCACCCCAACAAAGGTCAACTAAGTCACCAACATTTTAAATCTTTCCAGATGCTCAAAAATTCATCCACCTTCTTCCATTCTCAAAGAATACAATTTCTTCCTTAAGAAGATCTTGTTCACAAGTGATTTCGCTTGATAGATCTCACTCAGCTTCTTCCAAAGCTTCTTTACAGTAGATTCTTCATGGACATTTATCAGAATAGAGTTTGCAAGACACAATCTGATGAGACCTTTAGCTTTTCTATCAGTCACATCATATTGTGCGGCTAAAGTTGGATCTGCGGGCCTATGCTTATTCTCATCAATCGCATCTCATAGATCCTGATCAATCAACAGATCTTCCATCTTCAGCTTCCACATCTCAAAGTTTGTGCCAAAAAACTTCTCTACATCAATCCTCCCTGAAATGCTTTCCATCTTTTCAATCCCGCAACATAGAAATGAAATACTCTGCACAAGCTCCCACTCAAACCTTGATTAGCTCAAAAAACCTTGTACCCAACAAATAGAACCAAAACTGGCCAGGCGCTAATACCACTTGTAAGGAAGCAAAGGTGTGCGGAAACGCTTCCTACGCTAATCTTGAGAGGATGATTATGCAAATTTCAACTTAAATATCACAAAGATCTCAAGAAATGCATAATAAAGCATAAACAAAATAACAATGAACACATAACACAGTGATTACTGTGGGGAAACCCTTCTGGGAGAAAAACCCCACCCTCCAAAACTCACACAATGCATTATCAAATCAAGAAGATTACAATACACTTGCAATGCAAGTTCTTACAGGAGTGCATCACCACAACTCGAACTCGGAGAGACTCCTTCTAGCATCCAGTCTTGCAAAACTCAATGTTTCCAACACCTCCCCAAGCCCTCCTTTTATAGAGATTTTACAACCTGGAAACCACTTGTGGTTTTACAAAACCATGGGCTTAACCACCATGCCACATGGTGCCCATTTTTGACATTTTCATTTCCAAGATGGAAAAACAACCAGGTTAAAATAGTAATCCCGTCCATAATTTTGTCCTCTTGTTTAGACCCCCATAAAAGTCACAAAATGAGTCATTAAGGCTCTATAAATGGCCCACCTATATTCTACTATGGACAAGACTCATTTTTGACAACTCATTAACCATTTTCCAATGCATAAACATGTGGAAAACTACCACAAACAAATTCTGGAATTTTACAGAAAAAGACTGCAAGGTTGAGACACATGTTCTCAACACTGAAAAGCTTCATTGGGAAAGCTAATAATCATCTGTCTCCTCTCATTGGTAAATATCTTTCTCAAGTAATTTTATTCTATCTCTATACACACTTGTATACACTTGTCTTGTTCATTTCACTCATCTATGCATTTTTTAGTTACCACGATCCAATCAATTACCTGTGGATAGTTTCATACAAAATTAGTTAGCTAACTCCACTCAACAATCCACCTTGATCCATCATAATACATATTTGATATGTACTAGTACTTAAATATTTTCAATACATTCATAATAAGAATATGAAATATAGATGGGCCTCTAACACATTTGTAAATGTCATTTGTCACTAATTCTTCAACAAGTGCAAAGTAAACATTTATCAATCATACAAGGAGAAAAGTAGAACATCATTATGTGTAGGAATGAATCTGGACTCAAAAGATTAACCCACAACCATGACTTCATTGTAGATTTATGACTTTGTCTTCTAATCATATAAAGATCTTACACAAAAATTAAATGATTTTATTAATAAAGGAGCATTATATTTCAAGTACACGGTACTCTAATATTTGCTAATATTTCTTATTACTATCCATGTCTTTTCATAGAGAAAACTATTTTTTAATTGTATTAATTTAAAATTTTACTTATTACAAATTATCAAACTATCAATCTTCATACTCAATCACTAATATAGGTTAGTTTGTGGTCATGTGTATATATCATATTAGATTCGCCTAGATTAACCATGTGGAAAGATTTATAATCTTATAAAAATCAATTAATGGTTAAGTTTTTATAGATAGTAATATTTAATAATATTTAGCCTAACATTAAAAATAAATTGAAAGGAAACAATTAAAAATACCACATGGGTAGAAACTAATAGTTGTGTGCCTGTGGATGGACAACAAATAGCTGATAGGATCTATATTTTTAAAGGGTTGTGGTTAATGACAATTATTTAATCATTTGGTTGGAAGTGTTTTGAGACTTAATGCATAGTTCAGGAACAATGTTGTGACCTAACTAAAAGTTAGGTGTCGCACCCAGACATCGCCAGGTGTTGGATTTGTTAACCTAGTCAGACATTATTATACATATTGGTGTTGGAGATTTACT
Source organism: Chamaecyparis obtusa (assembly GCA_027943335.1). NCBI lineage: Eukaryota > Viridiplantae > Streptophyta > Pinopsida > Cupressales > Cupressaceae > Chamaecyparis > Chamaecyparis obtusa. The sequence continues at coordinate 200,524 of BSBK01007235.1, read as the reverse complement.
AGTGAGCCAGATTGATGACTATATGTTTGTCATTGATGACAACATATGGTAAGCAGCATGCGTGGAAGCCTGATGGAGAGAGCCTTCAGCATATGTTGCATGGATATGTTATCAACATGATATCATAGACGCGGAGGTTGATTCTCAGTGAAGATAGTAATACAGTTGTGTATATCAGTGAGTGTTCCTAATAGGTCCTAGGAACAGTTTTGTATGTGATTGGTCGTACAGTTGTTGTAGAGCCTTGTGCCTTTATACTTATGTTGCAGACATATGTATGATGTTATGTTCATGAACGCAGAGTCAGATATGCAGTATAAGTTCAGTTATGAAGTCTCCAGTTGACAGTTATAGTTTCCTAAGTTTATCTAGAAGAGTCGACGATGTTTATATGATTGTGGTAGTTGTGCCCATCATCTCATTATGCGCACTTGGATTCATGTTAAGAGGAGAGTAAATAATGTTTGGTTAAAAGTGCATGACATAATTCAGCATGAGAAGAAAGTTGGAGATAATTTGGTGAAGCCGACTGTATGTAGCATGGCGTCTAGTCACATGGAATTGTGAAGTCCTAATTTATGTTGCGTGCTTAGTAGAGCTGACTAAGATGTTATTGGAGAGTTAAATTGTTTATCTAATATGATTTCAAGATGGTTCTAACAGGCTGACTTGATTATATCATTTGGAGTTAAGATACTTATAGGTAGTCATTTGTGATTGCTAAGATATGGTTTAGAGTTGAAAAAGAAGAGCAGAGCAAAGAGTGTGAAGTGTTGAGCCATCAGCAAAAGGTCTATATGACCAAGTAAAGAGTATATGCTATTCATTGGAACTGATCAAGCCAACAGGTATACACACAGTTCACCAAGATCTAGATATAGTGTGTATCTGTTAAACAAAAGGTTACAGCCTTCACCCCCTTGAGCAGTGTGCTCTCGGAAAGTGCATCCTCACCCATAATAGGGTTAATTGTAAAAGACTCCTAACAAGGTCCGACCCTTGACCAGGTCACTGTACTAAATACATTGTAAAAATCAACTCCTAACAAGGTTGTAAGGTCTTCTAACAAGGATCATAATACACTAGTGCATATTATTAGTAGGTGTCAATTCTCACTAGGGTTTTTACCTATTTGGGTTTCCCCGTAACCAAAATTGTTGTGTTGTGTTAAGTGTTCTCATATTGTGCTTATGGTTAATGTTCTTGTATACGTAATTGGTTAAAGAATTGAATCTTGTAGATAACTAATTCACCCCCCCCCCCCCCCCCCCCTCTCATTTATCTCTTGGGACTATTCCTAACAATTGATATCAGAGCCAAGTACCTCGGAGAGAAATTTTAACAGCTTGAGGTTGATCAAATGGCATTCTTCAGAAAAGAAAGTCCTAAATTTGATGGAGAGAATTATCTTGATTGGAAGAACAAGATGATGACACATTTGCAGTGCATTGCCTTTGAGATCTTTGAGGTGGCTACTAAAGATACTGTTATTCCTTCTTTATCAGATCTTGCAAAGGAAGATGCGACTCTTAAGAAAAAGGAGTTGTTCACTTCAAATGCCCTTGCCAAAGAAGCCCTCATCAGTGCCTTGCCTGACAATGAATTTTTAGAGATCAAGAAGCTAGACAAAGCCTACCAGATTTGGAAGTACCTAGAAGACATGTTTGAAGGAGACATCCAAGCCAAGAATGCACATAGAAAGACATGGAAGAAAAAATACAATTCATTGGAGATGCTACCTAAAGAAAGCATTAGAGCCTACAATCAAAGGATTAATGAAGCAGTCTCAGGAATCAGAAACAATGGTGGGGAGATTTCAGAAAAAGACATCATAGATAAGATAATGACTATTTTGACACCTAAATATGAAAATGAGATAAACATCTTGGAAGAGACTATACCATTTTCAAAAGAGTTCAGAAGAGAAACCTTAATCAGTAAGATTTCAACTTTTGAAATATCAAGATTGAAGACAAAGCCTCTTGAGCTTCAACTTTGTCACCATCTCTTCTGACACCAAATTATCAGTGCTGCCACTATCAATAATCACATCACAACACTTACCCTCACACTTGCACCTGGTGCGAAACAGGCTCCTTCATTGCTCAGGTTCATTTTCACCACTCAACAAGACTCTTCTGTGAATCAGCATTTCTCCTCTTTCAGCATCTTCATAATGTGATGATCTGGCATCTTCATCTACATATGCAACTCTAGCCTGGCCTTCATTCCTCCTATCCGTCCATTCTTGGCATTGAGGACATTCAAATGCCCTATGACCTTCTTCTCCACACTGAAAATATGTTCCACAGAAGCCTCCTCTTCCTGAACCTTGTCCTCTTCCTCTTCCTCTTTGATCTCTATTGTTCTGATCTTGGAAATGATTGGAATTATCTCCTCTTTGATTTTGATTGTTACTGGCCTCATCCTGCTTTTTTGAATCTTCATTTTGGTCTCCATATGACCATCCACCAGATCTTTCATTACGACCTCTTCCGCTTTGTCTGCTCTCAAACTTCTTGTTCAACTTTTCCTCTACTTTTAGGGAAAACTGGTATGCCCCTTCAATACTGTTTATTTAAACTAGATTCAACTCCTCCTAAATGCTCGGTCTCAACCCATTAAGGTAACGAGAAACTTTCTCCTTATCAGCTTCCGCATGTCCTAATCTGATGAGGATTCGATAGAACTCCTTTGTATAGTCCTGAACAGATCTTCCTGCTTGCTTCAAACTTTGCATTTTTCTTAGTAGGTCAAGTTCATAATCAACAGGAATGAACTGTCGCTTCAATTTATCCACCATCCGATCCCATCTTGTGATTTTATCTTTCCCTCTTCTATTTCGCTCCAATTGAATCTCTTGCCACCAAATCTTTGCATGACCTTTCAGTCTGGCCTTCATGAATTTGACCCTAGCAAGATCCTTAATATCTTCATACTCAAAATATTCTTCACATTCATTGATCCAGTCGATCAACTCCTCTAGGTTAAGATTCCTTGAAAATGTAGGAACCTCAATCTTAGGTCTTTTCCCGATCTTGGAAATGGCCCGGAAAAGTCTTTCTTCCTCTTGATTCAAATCTTCGACTTCATCTTGATCTTCTTCTTCGGCTTCATCCTCGCTTTCATCTTTGACATTAAGATTCATTCCTCTGCGAATCTCCTCTTGCAATGCTCGCACTTGTAAAATCAGAACATTCCGAGATCGTAAGACCAACTTACTAAAAATAGCAAGTTTCCATAAATAGTAGCTCTGCACAAGATAGCCCTTATTGAATACAAAAATAGAAATATTTTTTGGTGATGCAAGATTGCTCTTACACCCTGGATGCTCCTGCATCAGGGCTTAACATCTTTTCCTTTTTTGTAAGCTTTGTAAGGGGTTTTGAGTCCCCCTAAAACCTATTTTTTCCAAAAATCAAAAACTAATTAATGTCACAAGGTTGAGTTGAAACAAGGAGAAGATTGAAAATAAACCTTTCTTTAATTTTTCATATTAAAGAATTACAACAAAACCCTAGACTTTCCTACTAACCATTAAAAGGACCGCATATTTGAATTGACAATTAAAACTACTATTTTTCATGAAATATAATTTTGAATATATTTCTCAAAGAATGTAGGTGAAATCTAATGTACAAATAAAAAATTTGAAAAGTTACAAAAGACGTGTGAAATCACAAAGCATTTTGTGTAATTTGAGTTAATATCCAACAAGCAGAAATTGTAGAGCGTTGTGAAAATAGGCAATAACCTCTACAAGATTAAAAAGCAGATTGGTACAAATAACAATGAAAAGGTAAATTATTTAGAGGAATGTTAGCAAGTTATTTTTATATTATCTAACAAATATCAAAGAATTAAAGCATGAGCCATCATACAAAATAGTACCAAATGCCTATAGATAATGCACACATTATGAGATGAAATAGACTACTTTTGAATAGGCTTTTTATGCAAACATTCAAGAATTAAAAATTACATATAATAACTAGAAGATCATATGCAGAGTTATTAAGGCAAGAATTCTTCTCTCATGAGCATGAATGGAACACTTAGCACGCATTACATCTAGGTGATGCTCACAAAGGTGAAGGACAGGGACCTCCTAGAAGGTGACCCATCCCAGTACTACTCCAGCTCAAGTGTGCTTAACCATGGAGTTTCCTCCAAGATTAAGCCCACCTTAATTGCAATCCCATTGTAAAACCTTCAACAGATATTATATCTTATGAACCATTGATTATAAAGCCCCTTAAACTCATAAATTGTGATATTGTAAAACAACAACGTGGAATAATTCGGGGACCCCACTCCATAAATTTTACCTTATCATTGTCCTATTCTCGCCAGGCAGTAACGTGGAAACACGGACTGGACTCCATGAACTTTCCCAATTCATTCTTCGATTACACACCGATTCCATACTTTCCTTGACTCGCCGACTGATTCCACACTTTTATTTCTTATTTCAAGGCAATAACGAGGAATAAGGCCCTGTCCTTATGAAAATGGCATCAAATATTTTTTTTGAGTTACCTTAGAAGCACCGTTACTATCTTCGAATTTCATCGCCCGAGGTAAGCGCATTTAACCTTTTGTGGGTCAATAGGTAGTGCATTTGCTTGTTGTTCTCCTCGATGTGTTTGATCTTTTGTCGGTCAATAGGTGATGTATTGGCTTGCCGGTCTCAATACGTTTGATCTGTTGGGAATCCTGAGCTGGATCCACTGATTACCGTGTCCCATGGAATGATCCTATGTAGCGCGAAATAGTCGGTGCATTGACCTCACAGTCCTCGAAATTAGTTACGAGATACGAGTTGTATAAACGCTCTTCCTAAGCACAATCTCCCACATTGTCGAAATAGATCTTACATAGGAAGCTTTTCTCGTAGCTAGCAAGATGATTATTCTCCTTGCTAAAATGTTGTCGAATCTTTTAGCCAGCACATCCTCCAGTCGGAGAGCAACTACGTTTGCGTCTTCGACCATTCTGTTGTTGTGTTTGTATGGGATAACAATGCTGATTAGCACCGCCTACAGCCTCTCAGAACAAGGCGACGTTCTTTTCCAGATAAAAGAGTCATTACAGGGAGGTGGAGCCACAGATTCTCTGCCAGACTGGTCCAACGCCTCTGATTTCCGTACGTGGCAAGGCGTCAAGTGCGTATCGTCATCAACATCGCGCAATGTCATTTCCCTCACTCTTCCCAGCCGAAACTTTTTCGGTCATCTTTCTTCTATGATTGGGAAGCTTAGCCGGTTGGAGGAGCTCGACCTTTCTGGCAATAGATTGAGCGGGCATGTCCCTCCTGAATTGGGAAATTGCACCCGCCTTCACCGCCTTAATCTCTCCGACAACTTTTTCAGTGGCGTCATGCCGACAACCTTGGTGAACTGCAGCTTGCTTACTTTGCTTGACCTTAGTTCAAATAATATCTCTGGTTTCATTCTTCCGGAGCTGGGGGAGTTGTCGAATCTGTCTGAGATTCGTTTATATGCTAACAATCTCTCTGGAGCAGTGCCTGCCTCTCTTGGTAAGCTTGCAAATCTTCAAGTTTTAAGGGTAGGGTATGGTAACCTCTTTACGAGCTCCTTACCACCTGAAATTGGTAACTGCTCAAAGCTTAGGTATATGAGCTTTGCCTCCTCCAATCTGTCGGGCACAATCCCATGGGAAATCAGCAAATTGCACAAGCTGGCAGAGTTTTATCTATTTGATAACCAATTGGATGGGTCAATCCCTTCAAGCATTGGGAATTGCAGGGCCCTGGAAGTGTTTGGTGCTTTTGAAAACAATTTACAAGGTCCCATTCCAAGAGAGATCGGCCATCTCAGGCGCCTCCAGTGTTTGTGGTTGTACGACAATCTTCTTTTGGGGATGCTTCCCGCTGAATTGGGCAACATGTCAATGCTGCAAGAGATAGCTGTGCAATCTAACTATCTCATTGGAAGGTTACCGGAGGAAATCGGTAGGTTGAAAAGCTTGAGTTTACTAGACCTTTCCAACAATAATATTTCTGGCAGGATTCCTTCATACTTGGGAAATCTTACAAGTTTGCAAGTATTAGATTTGTCTGGGAACCAAATCGGCGGCACCTTGACAGGAATTGGTCTTTTAGCGAGACTGGAAGAGCTATACCTCGGACACAATAGATTGGAAGGTAAGTTGCCTGCCTACTTGGGAAATCTTCCATATCTGAGAAATCTGTCCCTAAGAAGCAACAGATTGGAAGGCCAGTTACCTGCATCATTGGGGAAGCTTTCAAGCTTAAGAAAATTAGATTTGCGAGAAAACCAATTCAACGGCACCTTGCTGTAGTCTATGAGTCAGCAATCGATTCGTTGAACTTCGAGTCTCTTTGCGCGGAGCAACCCGTGAACAGCAAGGCATCGACCTCCCAACTAAGTCCTCTTACCCAAAAATATAAGTTGTCAAATTATAAGCTCTTCATTAGCAGTGTTTTGAATGGTTTCTAAACTATTTGCACACTTTATAGATATCAACTCCAGACTATATATCTTGGCCAATTGAAAATGTTGACTCTGTACAAACTTCTAGCTTTTGAAATAGCATTAGTACTTACTTCCTATCTCACGGTTTGGCACAAATATTATCATAATGAATGTGAATATTATTGAAAAATGAAAATTAAATATAAAGAAATTTAGAGTCCTTGAATTATATTTGCCATTCAAATGAGATTGTAAAATTTCTAACAGTCAATCTCATGTTAGCAATAGCTGTCTACGTTAGTTGGGGTGTTTGAAATCTTAATCTTCTCATATGTCAATCACCAATAAACAATTCGTTTATTAACTGCATTTTTTTAAGATTAGCAACGGCTACACTGAACTTAATATTGGTGAGATTATTTAAAAACTTAACTTAGAGTGTTTTAATCATCAATGGTTCCATGTTTTTATAAGTGTAATGTGCAAAATTTATTGCATTTGTTTTTAGTTTTTTTTAAATTTATTTTAAGGGAATGTCTTAAAATATTTGTATAGTAGGAAATGGAGTAATTTTATGTGAAGTTGAGTTCTTTTTCTTATTTTTTATTCATTTTCTAATGTTCTAAGACAAATTCATAAAAATAAAAGAGAATAATATTTTTCAAATATTATGGAACATTAACATAACACTATACTATGAAGAGAGATACTTGTTCTAACCAAGATGCATTATATAAAGCATTATAATATGGCAGAATGACTTGTGTTATACTCATTGAATACAGTTCTACATATAGTTGCTAATAGAATTGGAGCATCACATTGCTTCAAGAAATTAAATCCTAACACCTAATAATGCTCACCAAGAAGGATAAGGCTATGACACTTCATTGTTTCATCATTTCAATCATTACCTTTCCCATCTTCAGATGAATAAGTGACTTTTTTAGAATAAAGATTGTTTTTGGGTACATCTTTTTTGTTTCTATCTTCTTCTCTCTTAAATCTACTACCTCCTTCCATATTGTTATCTTCTCTAAACCTACATCGAGAGACAATAATGACCAATTCTTCCACAATTGGAACATTTAAAGGGTAGCATTTCTTTATATTTTTCAATTCCTTTCTTGAATCTCCTTACAAATTTTGATTCTACATCATCAAGATCATCTTCCTAATAATCTTTTGTTTTCCTAGTAGATTTCTAGTTCAAAATCAATCTAATTCTATATTTCATTGACTTTGATATTTGCATTCTCTACCACTTTCTTTGGCCTTAAATTATAGCACTAGTAAGCCTTGCTTGTCGTAGAGTATCCCAAGAAAATACTATCATTTGATCTTGCATCAAATGTTCTAATATTACTTTCATCTCTTTTAGTGTAACATTTTCTTCCAAAGATTTTAAAATACTTGACAATAGGTGCCTTCCCAAACCATAGCTCATAATGATTTTTTGTATGATTTACTGTGATTTGCACTCTATTGAGGAGATATACTACAGTGTGTACAATATCTCTCTTATAGATATTTCGTAGATTAGCATCTTTCAACATTGTCCTAGCCATCTCAAAAACAATCCTATTATTCCTTTCAACTACTCCATTTTGTTGTTTGGTGTAGATAATTTCCTTCTAGCTCAATATCTCTCACAAAAGACATTAAATTCACATTATATATATTCTCCTCCTCTATCAGACCTCAATTACTTAATTCTAGTATGACCAATTTAATTTTTAGTCAATATCTTGAAAATTTTAAATCAATTTAGAGCCCTAGAGTTCTTTTTTAAAAATATTACCCATATCATTCTAGGGTAATCATCATTAAGTAACATGAAGTATCTCTCATCATTGAGTGCTATTTTTCTTGTAGGTATGCATCTAGATTAGCATGTTTCAAAGGTCTTGTGGTTAAGTATGCCTTGTTCTTGAATGTGTTCCTAGTTTACTTTCCAATCTAATATTCTCCACAAATTATATTAGCAAGTTTAGTAGCTCTTGGTATGTGTTCCTAGTTTCTATTGGGAGGAGACCCATTCTCTAAGTTGGTCAACAAAGGGTCTAATGGAAAGAAACTTACCCACCAAGGAAAGCTCCAACTCGACAATCATCTCCTGCAATATTTCATCAAGAACATGAATTTTTGTACCATTGACCTTGCAAGTGGATTGATACTCATTAAAAGAAGCAATGTACTTTATTTATGCTAGACTGACACCCAAGAACTTATCAAAAAAAGAATAAGGATTCTCCTGCTAGAGAAAGAACTCCCTAGATTTGTCAAGAAGGACAAGGATGTCAAGCCCTTTCACCTCTTGAGAATGATTAGCACAAGTGGACCCCAATATTGGCTAGAGAGCTTAGGATCCACAATCACTAGGGATGAGGAAGAGGAAACTGAGATGGGTCCCCTTCCATCAACCCCATGTAGGGTAAATGGACACATGACAGAATAAAGTAGTAGAGTGAAACCCTAACAGAGTAGTATTATACCTTAATTATTTATGAATAGCATAAATTAGCATGTATTCGACTCAATTAATGATACACTGATGTTCAAAGCCTATGGCAATGCACAAAATGTGTCCTATTGTAAAATACATGGAAAGTCACCATTCCCTTTGTAACACCCAAAATGTACCTTTGACAATAATTATTGATTAATTAAAAATAACAATATAATGGTTTTTTATTTTTAATCAATTAATAATTATAGTCAATGATATATTTTGGATGTTAAATATAGTTTATCTATTTGAACAATCTTTTTATTCTTTCTATTTAGACTAGAAAAATTCATTAAATCTTAGTACATTTGATGTAAGAGGAAGCCATAAAAGGAAAAAGAACTCTTTATTTATTACCATTGTTGTTTAGATGTATTTAACGGGAGAGATGCATATTCACTTTCATTTTTCTTTGGACATGTTTGAAAGCCGACACTGTTAAAGGGCTTTCAAGTTTCTTTGATGAATAAGTATTTTAGAATATTTTACATATAGTTTTGTAGTACTTCATATTTATTAAAAGATAGTAAAAATTTATAGCTCAAAGTTATGTAAGTAACGCTAGTATTAAAATAATATATATTTTAAATTTGTTGAAAAGCATTAAGAGTTTTAGATCTAGCCATTGGACGAAATAAATCTTACCTATAAGGCTTGTATCATTCAGTCTGAATCTCTATGCCATTTTAACTTGGTTTGCAATTTATAATGTCACCTTTATTATTATTCATTGCCAATTATAACCTAGGTATCATGTTTGGAAGAATAAACTACAATAGCTATATGATAAAACCTATCATTGTCTAGCTTATGAATTAGCACATTTGTAACCACACTAAAAGGAGATTTAAGGTAAATGAAAAGATTGGAACAAATCACAAGCATTGTAACAATGTGTTTTACATTGAAGTGCTTATGCATAATCTTAGTCACAAGAATCATGAGTGCGTGGTGTTAGTGATTTTTCTTGTATCCCCCAGTTCTAAAAGAGACAATGAAAACCAAACTTGGGATCTTTGTCCAGCTCACAAGAGTCTGCTTCTTCCTGCAAACTAAAGGGCAAGAAAAGACTAATTGATGAGGATTTGAACCTCCTTCTACTTTGAGTTCCACACACTCAGGCGAGAGCACCTAAAACATACTAAATCTACATACATAAACACTCTCTCACTAAAACCCTTTATGTAGACATGAAAATCAGTGGATAGTTCTCAGACTTATAAGATATGGGAGTTCAACTCAACCAGTCTTATACAGGATCCCACCTATATGATCTACTAAGAACCAGGGAAATGGTCAAAGTAACAACAAGGATATTCACCCTGCTTCTCTTTGAACCTAGATCAGGCTCAAGTAGGCTAACCTATCAGATTCACTTCTACAAGAAATCACCAAAAGCATTTGCACTATTCAATGCAATTTACAAATATTAATGCTCTTAAACTGGAAATGGAAAATGATCTGAATTAAAGATTTGATGATGAAACTAGATGATAAGCAAGAGAATAGTATCTTATCTACTGGGCAACAGAGTCAAACAAACATGCATTCCCAGAAAACCCTAACTCCAAACTCAAAAACCCGAATGAAATGCCTTGCAAACCATTCTTCTCATTTCAATACCTAGATATCAAATTCATATTCAAACCTAGAATTCTAGGAATTTGAAATCAAGACTTACTCTCTCCTTGAATGAAACTCAAATTCAAACCCACAGGTACCTTGTAACTAGTATATTAACACGCCTTACAAGTTAATACACAAAAATTAAGACAATACATACAAAGACATCAAACAAGAAACAGAATAGGGATTTCATTGTTTTCATTAAAATTCATCTGAAACTGTACATTGCAAGACCATGAACACAAAATAAGACTCCAAAGCTTGGAAGCTACCCCAGCAGCATAAATTTCAACATCATTTACAATAGAGAGAAAAATCAAAGATATAGTCGATGAAGGTCAGTTACACAAAACTGACAGTTGTCCATTTAGCACCAAAATATCTCAAATATTCCTCTCAATTGATCTACAACTGATTCCACTTCCAACTGATCCACCTTCTGCAATCATTTCCCAACAAATTGATTTGATTCTCAGAATTCAAACCCAAACTACACTCTTCCATCCTTCTAAAATTGAAAAATCATCATTTCCATCAGATTCCTTATCTTCTCCCATTTCTGGAAACATATAACATGTCTATGTTTGGTCAAAAATGAAGCCTCCAGGCATTTTTTCCGTGAGCAGGCCTTGTCATTTAAATTTTTGAATTTATTTTAATGTCTGGACTATGATATATTTTTAAATTCTTTGAAATCTACCTTTTATAATCATCTCTGCACTTTATGCCCATGAGGCACCAGAATGTGCCACGTGTCACCATCTGACTAGATGCTCGGACCTAACTCAAGCTTGACCACTTGATTGGGAGAAGTTGCAACTACATACATTCTCCAAATCTCTGAATTCTCTAACTAATCATGGTTACCACTGGCGATAACACAAACAGGCCATTCTCCAAATCTCCGAATTCTGCTCTGACCCTGGGTTAAACTTGGAGAACTGGCGACTGAGCTTATTCTCTTAATCTCGGAATGAATTTACACTAACTGCTCAAATTTGGAGAATTGGCGACCACGGTTATTCTCTGAATCTCATTATGCTGGGTCTTAACCGCCACAAATTCAGAGATCCAATGACCATTGCTCTCTGAATCTTTGAATTTTTTCACCTTAACCACCAGCATTTGGATATTGGGCAACTAAGGCTATCTCTGAATCTCTGAATGAATCACTAACTGTCATCTTGATCTAGCAACTTTGTGAATGCCCACCATGTGTCCTCCTTGTCTAGTAATCACCGTTGTTAGCTATCTGCAAAATATTCTTACTTGTGGACCCCACCAACACGAATCCTGAGGCACCTCCAAGAGCTCGTGTGAGCAGAGCCTATGACTCTTTAATCTATCTTGTATGTGTGTGGAGTTTCTTATATTCACTTCAATTTCCCCATTCCAGATGAATGTGGAATTAAACTACTAAGAGTTTTAAAGCCTATTTAGTATTTTGCCTCAAAATGATGGGGCCCACCGCCGCACTGAGTCTTCTAGCCAAAGGGCCCACCAAGTGGCCTCTTGGCTTCTTAATTGTTTCATTAAGTAAGAGCTAGAGTATTTAAATACTTGAAACTCCCCAAACATAGGCAATGTGGGATATATGGTCTTTGTGACTGTTATGGGCAGTTTAGATAGTGCTACACTCAGTCGACTGTATCTCACGAACCAAGATGAATTTTTAAAATTTCTCTGGTGAGAATCTAGAGAACTAAATTTGAGACAACATATCATAAATTTATCCTGATCCAACAGTTGAATTAAAAGTTATGCCCTCTGCAATATGACTATTTTTTTTTTTTTGCAAATCTGTGTTTGCAAAATCCATTGATTCATCTTTCCTAAGAAATGGCCTAGCATCCCCCTTTCTTTAAAATGTGCCTCCATCACATGTTGGCTTCCCTTTGCATTTTAACACTAGCTCCCCAAACATACCTTAGACTGGCATGCATTGTTACTTCCAACACATTCACTTCAGTATGCACAACAACCCAAAACATACCCGCATAGAACTTTTATTGATTGTGCACACATATCTATTTTTTAATATGTTGTCTCTTTTATTGTCTTATTCGCTAGTTCTTAAACATTCACACACCAGCTTCACAAATATAGAGCCATCTTTAAGACTCATCTTCACTTCGAAAGCATTCTTCCTCGGCTCTTTCCAAATATCCACGTTGAGCATGTGACTTTTTCATTGCAGCCCATCAAACTTTGAGGCATTCTATCAAAGGGTCTGACATTTGTATGCTTCCACATTTACATACATATCAACCATGATAGTAGCATTTACAACACCTAGAAAAATTATGCTTGATGGATGACTATATTTCTCCCCTGGCCAATTTATTTGAAATGTTTATCATCAAAATTTCAGCAGTCAATCTCTGCCTTCCTTATTCATAAAATAGCATTAATGTGGAAGATATGTCAGATGATTAACATTCTGCATTCTACATTCCATTTTTTCTTCTTACTTATCCAAAATGTAATCCTCAATAACACTAACTGGCATCCGTGACTGGCTTCAAAAATTGACCAAATGGCCTCACAAGAACATGCCACCGGGAAGACAAGTTCATTTCCACCACTACAGCAAGCCAGTCAAAGGAAAATGCCCAGAAAGAAATGAGCCAGCAGTTATTAATGATCAAACAGGACCCCTCACAACACTGACTTTGTCCACGCCGTCAAACTGCATAATTCTCCTTCAGAACTGGCTCTGAAACTCACCCATTGAAACTTTCAAGATCCAAAAACTTGGGCATTAATTTACCCTCATACAGGGAATATGAATCCATAACTATCTCGACCAAAGGATCAAACGATGAATTATTACCAAACACCAAAGTCAGCTTGTTAGAAACATTTTGGAGCAAAACAGTGAAATAAGCAGAAATTGGTTTTGGAATTTGCCTGGGAAAGTGGTCAACTAGATTGGTCCGAGCCTAAAAATCTTTGGGTATGTAGTCTTCCAAGTTTATAGTATGAAACAACTCTCAAGTATGTCGGGCCTCGCACAGGGCACAAATTACTAAGCCTCAAATTAGGCCACTTAATGAAATTCTAGAAACACATAATGTAGATTTTTTAAAACACCTTAAAATGACCACTTCTAAAACATGTCAAAACTAAAAATTGAGACCTAGAACCTATTACATATGTCAAATGATAGGTGATGAACACCCTATCCAAGTGACTTCTCATGAAATTCAACAGGCTTCATGTTCAATGCCTTCAAACTTGGCCTCTTTCAAATACTTCCAAAGCATAATTCTGACACTTAGATAATTTTTTCAAAATATGTGTTAGAGTAGTCGAGTATTGCTAATAATTAAATCAGTTAATTATTAGTTCTCTACTCTTAGCTTAAGTTAGACTTAGGAAAGTTTCCTTTTCTTAGAAGTTTCCCTTTTAGGGTTTCGGTATCCTTTATAAGGATTCACTGCTTTGTAATTCAAAGGAGATTGTATTATTTTCATCATTGTTAATAGAAGATTATTTTCTTGCAACATGGTTTTGCAGTCTCTGGCCTATTGGCCGCCATAGCTTTCTGTCTCTCTTCTGTCTTCATTCTTGTAGCAGTCTTTGCATGCAGGTGTTCTTGGGAAGATTTGATGGTTATCAAATCTAACATGGTATCAGAGCCATCTTGCTACTCGCTGTTCGTGCTTTGTTGAAGTGTTTCAGAAGCAGGAGGTTTTCAAGGGTTTCAGAAGTTTTTTTTGTGGATCTGGGGGGGAGCCAAAATTTGGCTCACCTTGGGCAAAAATGGACACCACCATTGTGTTCGGAAGGCCCAAGAACCCCTAAATCCATATAAAACTTGTCCATTTTGGACACAGTGGCATCAGAGGCAAAAAAATTTTGCATACCAGGGCCGTACGGCCCTGGCACGCACTCCGAGACGGCGATTTTTCAAAAAATTATTAAAATTTTTTTACGGGGCGGCCTCCCGGGCGCCACCCAGCGGCCACCCGGGCGCCACCCCCGCGGCCTCCGCCGAGCCGCTAGCAGCTGGCTCCTCCGCCGCCCCGCTGGCCTCCTCCGCTGGCCCCGCTCCACGGCCCGCCCAGCCGCCGCCCGGCCCGGCCGCCACCCCGGCTCCGCCTGAGCCCGCTGCCCGCCGGCCCAGCTCCGCTCGCCCGCGGCCCCGCCGTCCTCCGCCGCCCGCTGTCCGACGGCCCCCGCTCCGCTCCGCCGGCCGCCCGGCCGGGTTTTTAAGCCCTGCGGGCCCTAGGGGCGGTCACATGGGTGACCGAGAGCTCTAGCTCCAGCCCCCTGCGCGCGCCATGCGCCCAGGGGCTTTGCATTTCCAGCCCCAGGGGCTTTAAACAATTTTTTTGAAGCCTTTTTAGGGTACCTGGGCCTTTTTTGCAATATCTTGAGCATACGGAGGTCTTTTTTCGACTTCTTTATATCGCCGGAAAGCTCTTTCCGAGCTCTTTCTGATTATGGAGGTTAGAGTTTTTGGATCTGCTGTTTTGATAGTGTTTTTTTTGTCAAAGGTGATGTTTACTTTTTACCTTCCGGGAGCCATATCTCGCTCATCCGGACTCTTTTTTGGGCTCACCTTATATCGTCGGAAAGCTGGTTCAGTGTGCTATTCAGTGGCAGAGGTTATTTTTTCAGATTCTACTCCAAGTTTTCACTCCTCTAAGTTATGCAGTTTATGCCCTCTGGTGGAGTGCTTGGTTCTACAGGTCCGGGGATCTCTTCTTCTGGTTTCTTAGTGCACTCTTCTTTCTGACTTCTGAGCTTGTATGCTCTTTCTGATGTATCTTTGTTCTGTAAACGCACTAAGATAAAGTGCCCTCTTCTGCATTTCTGGGATCTTTTTCACCTGGTTCAGTTTTAGTATTCGCACTCAGTTATAAAGTGCCATGGGGGGATTCTGATGCATTTACCACTATAGGCGCATCCACTCTTGTCAAGTGAGTGTACTTTTCACAACATTAGCCCATGTAGACTGTGTCTATGACACCGCCCTTTATCCTATGTGTGTGCTTCTGTTGCACTGTTGGTGTTCCTGGTTCTTCTTCTGCAGCTGTTTCTGGCATCGCATTTCAGTGTTCCTGTCACCTCTCCCAGTTCAGCATTATGGGGGGGTTCACCTGTTGGTTCTATTGCTTCCTGGTTCGATTGATCAGCTCTTCAGACACTTGTCTTCTCTACCTGGTCATGCACTTCAGTGGGGGTTCCAACAGTATCTTCTGACAGAGTTTTCAGACATGCTTCGGAGGAGCTTCTTGCTCTCTTCTTGTTCCTTTCTCTGGGACATCTTTTGCTTTATGTTTTGGGTACCTGATCAGGCCTAGTTGCCGGGACCCATCTTTCCTGCTTTCTGCAGTAGTTTATCTTTTTTTGCTTCTCCCTAAGTTACACTTAAGGGGGGGTGTTAGAGTAGTCGAGTATTGCTAATAATTAAATCAGTTAATTATTAGTTCTCTACTCTTAGCTTAAGTTAGACTTAGGAAAGTTTCCTTTTCTTAGAAGTTTCCCTTTTAGGGTTTCGGTATCCTTTATAAGGATTCACTGCTTTGTAATTCAAAGGAGATTGTATTATTTTCATCATTGTTAATAGAAGATTATTTTCTTGCAACATGGTTTTGCAGTCTCTGGCCTATTGGCCGCCGTAGCTTTCTGTCTCTCTTCTGTCTTCATTCTTGTAGCAGTCTTTGCATGTAGGTGTTCTTGGGAAGATTTGATGGTTATCAAATCTAACAATATGGAGTCAAAACAAACTCTGATCTTTTGAGCTCCAATAGTGGCTCTGACTGGGGATGCGTGCCCCATGCGGGCATGTAGAGAATCTAGAATCTTTGGTATAGCAGACCACCCCAAAGAGAATCAACTTGACACTCACTTCTTCTCAAAATTCTAAACAGAGATCCCCTTACTGAAAGCAAACACACAACTAAAAGGGAAAGTGACTATACATGAACTTATAATATTTACACAAAAGGCTCAAAGCCCCAAAATTCCAATCAGTCTTTACCTCTATCAAATAAATGATTCTCATCTCCATGCAATGGAGGCAAACTGAGACTACATGTTTCATCCAACCGATTAGAAATATTTTGATCCACTTTCAACATATCATAATAAAAATAATCAACACACTCACCATTATCCAGCAAGGGAAAGCCATTAGGATTGCATGAATACTAATCATTTTGTGATGTTAAAACATCAAACTTTTCATTGTCAACATCATGCTAAAAAGTGAAACATTCCAACTCAACTTCATGGCTAGAAACATTATCATTCTGATCATTAGTTTGCAAAAAAGAATAAAACAATTCTATCTCATCACTTTGCAAACTAAGGTAGAACCTCTCAAAATAAATCTCTGATTACATAAAACTGGAAACATCTTGCTAATCACAAACTACATCAGCAACCTTTGGAAAGGAACAAGCTCCGTCAGTGAGTGACTCATTAGTCATTAGCAAATTTGAGAATACACTTTCAGATTTATCATATTCTTCAGCATCAAAATGTACACAAGAACCACAGTCAGCAAGCTCTTGCAAATTTGAATACTCACTAGTATATTCATCATTGTACTCATCAAAAATAACATTATCAAAATAATCATGCAATGAAATGCACTTTCACACTACTGATTTAAAATAGGAGAAGAGATGTCAATAGATGTTTCACTCATCATGCCATCACTCGAATCACTTTCATCAAAACTTATTTTTACCGGGCATGGAATTCTGGAAACAAACCTAGGAGTATACCTTTAAAAATTAGCATCCAAGAGATTTGAGATGTGCTCACAACTTAGCAAGCACTGAGCATTACATTCCATCTCTTCATTCTTATTGTTGATGCTTCAAGTCTCTTCCCCATCTGAAACAGGGACTGAATTCACTTGTCTCACATTACCTTGTGTGAAGTAACCACTACAAGAACTATCATCTACATTACAATCATATTCCTCAAGTTCACACAAAACACCATTAAGTTGAAACAAGGAACTATTATCATCATGCTGAGAGAAAGAGAAATCTACAAGCTCAAGAAAATCACTATCAACTAAAGATTCATTTTCCACTCCTTGACACTCATAAGTTTCAACATCAGCACAATAACCAGCACTATCGACATCACAAAACTCAGCATCACTAGAATCAGTATTTACAAAAGAACTCATCCATTCCTTAACACTTTCTAGTGCTTCATTTTTTAGGGATGCAGTCCAACTAACTGATTCAGGCATACCAAGTTCTAAAAATATCTCAGCATATTGGGATTCTTGAAAATCAAGACCCACAGGAAATTCACCACATGCAACAAGAAATTTCTTGTAATAAGACAATGTGGACTCCTCTTTTCTTTCTCCTATTTTACATCTTAACATCTAGATGCAATTATGCTGAATTTTTTTATTTATCAAATGAAGTTCATCATTATAACTTTCTAAATCTGACTGAAAACCTTCAAATCTAGAAACATCTTGACTTATCAAAGTTGGGAACTTCATTTCAACACACTGACAAAACAATACAACTTATTCTCATGACAATATTTCTATCCAAATTTATGCAACCACTGACTTCATTAAACATCAACATATTTCTGATACTCTTTAGAAACTGAATCTTCTATCCAGAAATATGGCATGAACTTTTAAACTAATTTCCCTTTTTTTTAGTGACTGATTCACTTATTTAGGGACTATTTTTACTTTGATAAAATATTACCTAGAAGTGTTGTTGCTAGTGTAAAATACTGATCTAAAGCCTTCCTCAAATCACCTTTCAAATCTTTGTAGAGCCGCCACCTCTTTGCAAAGGACCAATCTTGAACCAACTGAGAACCTTTATCTCACACCTGGACCTTCTTTATCAGCAAACATAAAACAACTTCACAAGATGCACTATTTGCCAAGATCACAAAATTTATTGCAATTTCATTTTACAAAACACTGATCAAATAGAGATTCGGAATCACCACTCACATTCAATGATATAATATAACAATTTGAAAAGAATTGACTCTATAACCAAACTGGACCAGACCCTAGGATGATTCAGCAAAGCAAGGAATTGGACATCTTAAACTTGTTGTCATTTATTTCTTCCCCAGTAGAGTCGCCAATCTGTTAGTGATTTTTCTTGTATCCCTCAATTCTAAAAGAGATAATGAAAACCAGACTTGGTGATCTTTGTCCAGCTCACAAGAGTCTACTTCTTCCTGCAAACTAAGGGGCAAGAAAAGACTAATTGATGAGGATTTGATCCTCTTTCTGCTTCAAATTCCACACACTCAAGCAGGAGCACCTAAAACATACTAAATCTACATACATAAACACTCTCTCACTAAAACCCTTTATGCAGACATGAAAATCAATGGATAGTTCTCAGACTTATAAGATATGGGAGTTCAACTCAACCAGTCTTATACAGGATCCCACCTGTATGATCTACTAAGAACCAAGGAAATGGTCAAAGTAACAACAAGGATATTCACCCTACTTCTCTTTGAACCTGGATCAAGCTCAGGAAGGCTAACCTATCAGATTCACTTTTACAAGGAATCACCAAAAGCATTTGCACTATTCAATGCAATTTACAAACATTAATTTGCTCTTAAACTGGAAATGGAAAATGATCTAAATTAAAGATTTGATGATGAAACAGTAAGACAAGCAAGAGACCAGTGTCTTATCTATTGGGAAATAGAGTTAAACAAACATGCATTCCCAGAAAACCCTAACTCCAAACTCAAAAACCCAAATAAAATGCTTTGTAAACCATTCTTCTCATTTCAATACCTGGACATCAAATTCATATGCAAACCTAGAATTCTCAGAATTTGAAATGAAGACTTACTCTCTCCTTGAAAGAAACTCAAATTCAAACCACAGGTACCTTGCAACTAGTATATTAACATGTCTTACAAATTAATACACAAGAATTAAGACATCAAACAGGAAACTGAATAGGGATTTCATTATTTTCATTAAAATTCATTTGAAACTATACATTGCAAGACCATGAACACAAAATAAGACTCCAAAGCCTGGAAGTTGCCCCAACAGCATAAATTTCAAAATCCTTTACAATAGAGAGAAAAATCAAAGATATAGCAAATGAAGGTAAGTTACACAAAACTGACAGCTATCCATTTAGCACCAAAATATCTCAAATATTCCTCTTAACTGATCTACAACTGATTCCACTTCCAATTGATCCACCTTCTGCAATCATTTCCCAACAAATTGATTTGATTCTCAGAATTCAAACCCAAACTTCTCTCTTCCATCACTCTGAAATTGAAAATCATTATTGCCATCAGATTCCTTGTCTTCTCTCATTTCCAGAAACATATAACATGTCTATGTTTGGTCAAAAATTAAGCCTCCGAGCATTTTTTCCGCGAGTAGGCCCTGTCATTTAAATTTTTGAATTTATTCTAATGTCTGGACTATGTTATATTTTTAAATTCTTTGAAATCTACCTTTTATAATCATCTCTGCACTTTATGCCCAGGAGGCACCAGAATGTGCCACGTGTCACCATTTGACTAGATGCTCAGACCTAACTCAAGCTTGACCACCTGATTGGGAGAACTGGCGACTACATACATTCTCCAAATCTTTGAATTCTCTGACTAACCATGGTTACCACTGGTGATCACATGAACAAACCATTCTCCAAATCTCTGAATTTTGCTCTAACCCTGGGTTAAACTTGGAGAACTGGCGACTGAGCTTATTCTCTTAATCTCAGAATGAATTTACACTAACCGCTCAAATCTGGAGAATTGGCGACCACGGTTATTCTCTAAATCTCATGATGCTAGGTCTTAACCGCCATGAAGTCAAAGATCCATCGACCATTGCTCTCTGAATCTCTATATTTTTTCACCTTAACCACCAACATCTGGAGATTGGGCGACTAAGGCTATCTCTAAATCTTCAAATAAATCACTAACTATTAGCTTGATCTAGCGAGTTTGCGAATGCCCACCATGTGTCCTCCTTTTCCAGTCATCACCGCCGTCAGCTGTCTGCAAAATATTCTTACTTGTGGGCCCACCATCACAGATCTCGAGGTGCCTCCAAGAGCTCACATGAGCAGAGCCTCCAGCTCTTTGATCTATCTTGTATGTTTGTGGAGTTGCTTATATTTGCTTCAATTTCCCCATTCCAGATGAATGTGGGATTAAATTGCTGTGAGTTTTAAAGCCTATTTAGTATTCTACCTCAAAATGATGGGGCCCACCGCCGCACTGAGTCTTCTAACCAAAGGGCCCCCCAAGTGGCCTCTTGGCTTCTTACTTGTTTCATTAAGTAAGCGCTGGAGTATTTAAATACTTAAAACTCCCCAAACATAGGCAATGTGGGATGTATGGTCTTTGTGACTATTATGGGCAGTTTAGATAGTGTTGCACTCAA
This sequence comes from Chamaecyparis obtusa, assembly GCA_027943335.1. Classification (NCBI taxonomy): domain Eukaryota; kingdom Viridiplantae; phylum Streptophyta; class Pinopsida; order Cupressales; family Cupressaceae; genus Chamaecyparis; species Chamaecyparis obtusa. Next base: position 179,523 of record BSBK01007235.1, on the reverse strand, counting down.
TCGACTGTATCTCGCGAACCAAGACAAATTTGGAAAATCTCTCCAATGAGAATCTAGAGAACTAGATTTGCGACAACATATCCAAAATTTAGCCCGATCCAATGATTGAATTAAAAGTTATGCCCCCTGCAATATGACTATTTTTTTTTTTGCAAAATCCATTGATTCATCTTTCCTAAGCAATGGTCTAGCATCCCCCTTTCTTTAAAACGTGCCTCCATCACATGTTGGCTTCCCTTTGCATTTTAACGCTGGCTCCCCAAACATGTCTTGGACTAGCATGCATTGTTACTTCCAGCACATTCACTTTGGTATGCACAACAACCCAAAACATACCCGCATAGAAATTTTATTGATTGTGCACACATATCTATTTTTTAATATGTTGTCTCTTTTATTGTCTTATTTGCCAGTTCTTAAACATTCACACACCAGCTTCACAAATATGGAGCCACCTTTAAAACTCATATTCACTTCAAAAGCATTCTTCCTCAGCTCTTTCCAAATATCCACGTTGAGCATGTCAATTTTCCATTGCAGCCCATCAAAATTTGAGGCATTCTATCAAAGGGCTTGACATTTGTATGCTTCCACATTTACATACATATCAACCATGATAGTAGCATTTACAACACCTAGCAAAATTCTTCTTGATGGATGGCTATATTTCGCCCCTGGCCAATTTATTTGAAATGTTTATCATCAAAATTTTAGCAGCCAATCTCTGTCTTCCTTATTCATAAAAGAGCATTGATGTGGAAGATATGTCAAATGATTAACATTTCGCATTCAGCATTCCATTTTTTCTTCTTACTTATCCAAAATTTAATCCCCAATAACACTAACTGGCATCCGTGACTAGCTTCAAAAATTGACCAAATGGCCTCACAAGAACACGCCACTGGGAAGACAAGTTCATTTCCACCACTATAGCATGCCAGTCAAAGGAAAATGCCCAGAAAGAAATGAGCCAACATTTATTAAAGATCAAACAAGACGGTGCCTCACAACACTGACCACACCGTCAAACTACACAATTCTCCTTCAGAGCTAGCTCTGAAAACTCACCCATTGAAACTTTCAAGATCCAAAAACTTGGGCATTAATTTACCCTCATACAGGGAATATGAATCCATAACTATCTCGACCAAAGGATCAAATGATGAATTATTACCAAACAATAAAGTCAGCTTGTTAGAAACATTTTGGAGCAAAATAGTGAAATAAGAAGAAATTGATTTTGGAATTTGCCTGGGAAAGTGGTCAACTGGATTGGTCCGAGCTTAAAAATCTTCAAGTAGTCTTCCAGGTTTATAGTATGAAACAACTCTCAATTATGGCGAGCCTTGCATAGGGCACAAATTACTAAGCCTCAAATTAGGCCACTTAATGAAATTGTGGAAACACACAGAATGCAGATTTTTGAAAACACCTTAAAATGACCACTTCTAAAACATCTCAGAACTGAAAAGTGAGACCTAGAACCTATTACATATGTCAAATGATAGGTGATAAACACCCTATCCAAGTGACTTCTCATGACATTCAATAGGCTTCACATTCAATGCCTTCAAACTCAGCCTCTTTCAAAGACTTCCAAAGCATAATTCTGACACTTAGACAAATTTTTCAAAATATGGAGTCAAAACAAACCCTAATCTTTTGAGCTCCAACACGTGGATTATGAATAGAACCATGTGAACATTTTCAAGTAGATGGTTGATGCCTGTTAGAAGAAGAGATCAATAGAATGTTGGTAAATATACAAAATTTGTTATGTTAGTGGTCAAGTAGCACTTCAACATGAGAAATACAAGTACAAATTATTAGCTTACTATTATATACACAATTGAATCCAGAAACTAGCACTTAATACTTATTACTATTATATAGCCATGAAAACAATATATAGAAAATCGGGGTTAGTATTATGGTTAGGGTAGGGGTTTACATCATGGTTAGCATTATGGTTAGGGTTATGGTTTGTATTAGAATTGGGATTTAAGGTTAGGGTTAGGAGTAGGGTTTAGCATTTAGAATTACGACTCAACATTTAGCACTGACTCCACTTTGATTTATTTTCTATTTAGTTTACAAATCATCCAATTTACATAACACAACTCTAATTCAAATTATAATGTACATTTAATTTATTTAATTTTTCTTACAATTCATTTAGCTTAGATAAATCAAACATTAATTCTAATCTCTATATCAATAAATATATTAATAAATTAATATTATAAAATAAGAATTTTACTTACACATATATCAATATAATAAAACTATCAATGAACATGATATGTCACGGAATTTTGTATAAAATATTATAAATCATCAATTCATCAAAATCAAAATTTCTCAAAGTATAAAATGTTTTATCTAAATTATACTTGATTTAATTACTAAAAAATAATAAACACCAATTCATAAAAAGTCAAAAAAAATTCAAAAATTTTAACTCTTGAAACACGTCCAAAAGAAAATAATAACTGAAACAATTATATGAAAATATTTGATTTGAAGGAAACACAAACCTTTTCATATTGTGAAATGTTCGTTCATATTCTGGAATCCGACATTTTCAAATTTAATTTTGGCAAACCATTCGCCTTAAGTTGCGCTGGAATTTCAAAGTGATGTTAACAGTCGATATTATCGCACTTTCAATGTCAAATTGAGTCTAATCAATAGCAAATCGACAAATCAATCTTGACTTGGTAACGTGTTTCAAGAGCTCTGCAGTGACTTCGTCAGTCTGAAAAGCTTCATTGCGCAAGCTAATAATCGTCTGTCTCCTCTCATTGAAAAATATCTTTCTCAAATAATTTTATTCTATCTCTATACACACTTTTATTTACTTGTCTTGTTCATTTCACTCATCTATGCATCTATTTCTTTATTAGTCACATGGATCCAATCAATTACCTACATGTGGATAGTTTCATACAAAATTAGTCAGCGAACTCCACTCAACAATCCACTTTGATCCATCATAATACATATTTGATATGTACTAGTACTTAAATATTTTCAATACATTCATAATAAGCATAAGAAATATAGATGGTCCTAGAATATCAATAGTAACCAATAGAAACACATTTCAATTGATGCACTAAAATAAAGTAGTAAATATGAACCTTATGAGACTTATTGTTTGTAATATTTATATACTTACTAGAAGCGGATGTAGAAGAACTTTTCTACTTACACTAAATCGATACTCCTTTAAGACATTTGTAAATGTCACTTGTCACTAATTCTTCAACAAGTGCAAAGTAAACATTTATCTATCATAGAAGGAGAAAAGTAGAACATCATTATGTGTAGGAACCATGACTTCATTGTAGATTTATGACATTGTCTTCTAATCATATAGAGATCTTAAACAAAAATTAAATGATTTTATTAATAGAGGAGCATTATATTTCAAGTACATGGTACTCTAATATATGCTAATATTTTTTATTACTATCCATGTCTTTTCATAGAGAAAACTATTTTTTAATTGCATTAATTTAAAATTTTGCTTATTACAAATTATCAAACTATCAATCTTAGTACTCAATCACTAATATAGGTTAGTTTGTGGTCCTATGTATATATCATATTAGATTAGCCTAGATTAACCATTTGGAAAGATTTATAATCTCATAAAAATCAATTAATGGTTAAGTTTGTATAGATAGTAATATTTAATAATATTTAGCCTAACATTAAAAATAAATTGAAAGGAAACAATTAAAAATACCACATGGGTATAAACTAATAGTTGTGTGCCTGTGGACGGACAACAAATAGCTGATAGGATCTATACTTTTAAAGGGTTGTGGATAATGACAATTATTTAATCATTTGGTTGGAAGTGTTGTGAGACTTAATGCATAGTTCAAGAACAATGTTGTGACCTAACTAAAAGTTAGGTGTCGCACTCAGACATCGGTAGGTGTTGGATTTGTTAACCTAGTCAAACATTATTATACATGGTGGTGTTGGAGATTTACCAGCGAGCCAGATTGATGACTGTATGCTTGTCATTGATGACAACATATGGTAAGCAGCATGCGTGGAAGCCTGATGGAGAGAGCCTTCAGCATATGTTGCATGGATATGTTATCATCATGATATCATAGACGCAGAGGTTGATTCTAAGTGAAGATAGTAATACAGTTGTGTATATCAGTGAGTGTTCCTGACAGGTCCCAAGAATAGTTCTGTATGTGACTGGTCGTACGGTTGTTGTAGAGCCTTGCACCTTTATACTTATGTTGCAAACATATGTATGATGTTATGTTCATGAATGAAGAGTCAAATATGCAGTATAAGTTCAGTTATGAAGTCTCCAGTTGACAGTTACAGTTTCCTAAGTTTATCTGGAAGAGCCGATGGTGTTTATATGATTGCGGTAGTTGTGCCCATCATCTCGTTATGCGCACTTGGATTCATGTTAAGAAGAGAGTTAATAATGTTTGGTTAAAAGTGCATGACGTAATTCAGCATGAGAAGAAAGTTGGAGATAATTTGGTGAAGTCAACTGTATGTAGCATGGCATCTACTCACATGGAATTGTGAAGTCCTAATTTATGTTGTGTGCTTAGTAGAGCTGACTGAGATGTTATTGGAGAGTTACATTGTTTATCTAATATGATTTCAAGATGGTTCTAATAGGTTGACTTGATTATATCATTTGGAGTTAAGATACTTATAGGTAGTCACTTGTGATTGCTAAGATATGGTTCAGAGTTGAAAGAGAAGAGTAGAGCAGAGAGTGCGAAGTGTTGAGCCATCAGTAGAAGGTCTATATGACCAAGTAAAGAGTATATGTTGTTCATTGGAACTGATCAAGACAACAGGTATACGCATAGTTCACCAAGATCTAAATATAGTGTGTATCTGTTAAATAGAAGGTTGCAGCCTTCACCCCCTTGAGCAGTGTGCTCTCAAAAAGTGCGTCCTCACCCCTAATAGGGTTAATTGTAAAAGACTCCTAACAGGGTCCGACCCTTAACCAGGTCACTGTACTAAATACATTGTAAAAATCAACTCCTAACAAGGTTGTAAGGTCTTCTAACAAGGATCATAATACACTAGTGCAGATTATTAGTAGGTGTCAATTCTCACTAGGGTTTTTACCTATGTCAGTTTCCCCGTAACCAAAATTGTTGTGTTGTGTTAAGTGTTCTCATATTGTGCTTATGGTTAATGTTCTTGTATACTTAATTGGTTAAAGAATTGAATCTTGTAGATAACTGATTCACCCCCCCCCCCCCCCCCTCTTAGTTATCTCTTGGGACTATTCCTAACAATTGGTATCAGAGCCAAGTACCTCGGAGAGAAAGTTTAACAGCTTGAGGTTGATCAGATGGCATTCTTCAGAAAAGAAAGTCCTAAGTTTGATGGAGAGAATTATCTTGATTGGAAGAACAAGATGATGACACATTTGTAGTGCATTGCCTTTGAGATCTTTGAGGTGGCTACTAAAGAAACTGTGATTCCTTCTTTATCAGATCTTGCAAAGGAAGATGCAACTCTTAAGAAAAAGGAGTTGTTCACTTCAAATGCCCTTGCCAAAGAAGCCCTCATCAGTACCTTGTCTGACAGTGAATTTTTAGAGATCAAGAAGCTAGACAAAGCCTACCAGATTTGGAAGTACCTAGAAGACATGTTTGAAGGAGACATCCAAGCCAAGAATGCACGCAGAAAGACATGGAAGAAAAAATACAATTCATTGGAGATGCTACCTAAAGAAAGCATTAGAGCCTACAATCAGAGGATTAATGAAGCAGTCTCAGGAATCAGAAACAATGGTGGGGAGATTTCAGAAGAAGACATCATAGATAAGCTAATGACTATTTTGACACCTGAATATGAAAACAAGATAAACATCTTGGAAGAGACTATACCATTTTCAGAAGAGTTCAGAAGAGAAACCTTAATCAATAAGATTTCAGCTTTTGAAATATCAAGATTGAAGACAAAGCCTAAAAGTGAGACAGGCTTCAAAGCTTTTGTCCATGGTAAGAAATATTTGAACACCTCTGGTAACTTTGATGATGATGATGATGTTCAGAGAAAGCACTAGATGATTTCATTGCTATGATTTCTAAAAAAGAAAAGAAAGGAAAAGGAAAATATGAAGGCCAATTGGCATTCAAATGTTTTTCATGTAATAAGATTGGTCACTTTGCATCTAAGTGTCCTACAAGAGTTAAGAAGTTCAAAAATAACTACAAACCTAAGTACACAAAGGAATGTTACAATGTCAGAGATGGAGTATCAGATGAAGAATCAGTAGAAGAGGAAATTGGATTCATTGCTCTTATTCAGATGAAAAGAATACACAAGAGTTAGCACTGATTTCACAAGCAGACATCAGAATAGATTGGATCATTGACTGTGGTTGCTTACATCACATGACAGGAGACAAAGATAGATTTGTTCATTTGGATAGATACAAAGGAGGCATGGTTAGATTTGAAGATAACACTCCTAAACCTATCATTGGTAGAGGATCCATCACCTTGGATGGAAAGAAAAGCATTGATGATGTTCTATATGTTGATGGTTTACAGCATAACCTACTGAGTGTTGGACAGTTGCTTGACAAAGGTTGCCAATTGGAGTTCAAAGACAACAAATGCATCATTAACAACAAGGAAGGAGAAATGATTGCATCAGGATCAAAGATTAAAGGTAATGTTTTTTAGCTTAATCCATAAGCAAGTTGTTTTGTTGCTAAAGTAGATGACAGTTGGCTATGGCACAAGAGACTATGTCATATTAATTTTGATAACATAGTAAAGATAAGTAATGTAAAGGTAGTTAGAGATCTTCCTAGCATTGCAAAACTAGTTTATGCAATATGTAGGGAATGTGTAATGGGAAAGAATGTAAGGAATTCATTCAAAAGTAAGCACAATTCGATAGAGAACAAGTTGGATCTGATTCATACAAACCTATGTGGACCAACTCAAACAAGATCATATTATGGTGAGAGGTTTTTGTTTTTTTTTGTTGATGATTGTTCTAGAATGATGTGGGTTGTGTTCTTAAAGGATAAATCAAAAGCCTTTGACAAGTTCAAATTATTCAAAGCTAAGGTTGAAAATGAGTTTGGATTGAAGATTAAGTGTCTAAGATCAGATAGAGGAGGAGAATTCACCTCTGACAGATTTTATGAGTACTACGAATAACATGGGATAAAGAGATAGCTAAGTGCTCCTAGAACCCCTCAGCAAAATAGAATTGCAAAAAGAAGAAACAGGATCATACTGGACACAGCGTGCACCATCATGATTGAAGGAAAGGTCACACACACCTATTGGAGAGATGCGGTCAATACAACATTCTACACTATCAATAGAATTTAATTAAGGCCAGGCGCAGACAAGACACCTTATGAGCTATGGTTTGGGAATGTACCCACAGTAAAATACTTCAAAATTTTTGGAAGCAAGTGCTACATCAAGAGAGATGAAGCTATTGGCAAGTTTGATGCAAGAAGTGATGAAGGTATTTTTCTCGGTTACTCTACTAAAAGCAAAGCTTATAGATGTTTTAATCTAAGATTGAAGAAGATCATTGAAATTGCTCATGTTAAGATTGATGAGAAGTTTATGATTGAAGAGAGATACCATGATTGTGCACCTATGATTGAAGAAGAACCTAGACCTACCAGTAGTGAAGAAGTTGTTGAAGAAATGTTTGACAGCATAGATGTTCTATTCAATGACCCTAAAACAAGTGAAGAAGAAACACAAAAGGTAGACGAAAAGGTCACACCTAATGTTCCTAAATTCACATCTAGATATCATTCAAAGGAAGACATCATTGGACATCGGAGCAACAACAACATGACTAGATCAAAAGAAAAGAGTTCCACAACAAATGAAGAGGTATGTCTACTATCACAGATTGAGCCCTTTGTTAATAATAGTCCCAAGAGATAACTGAGAGGGGGGAGTGAATCAGTTATCTACAAGTTTCAATTCTTTATCCAATTAAGTATACTTAAACATAAATCATAAACACAATGAAAGAACACTTTAACACAACACCAATATTTTGGTTACGGGGAAACCCAAATAGGTAAAAACCCTAGTGGGAATTGACACCCACTAATAATCTGCACTAGTGTATTATGATCCTTGTTAGAATATCCTTAACCCTGTTAGGAATTGCTTTACAATGTATTTAGTATAGTGACTTGGTCAAGGGTCGGACCCTATTATGAGTCTTTTACAATTAACCCTATTAGGGGTGAGGACGCACTGTCCGAGAGCACACTGCTCAAAGGGGTGAAGGCTACAACCTTCTGAATAACAAATACACACTATATCTAGATCTTGGTGAACTATGCTTTGACCTGCTATTTGGATCAATTCCAATGTATAGCATAAAATCTTCACTTGGTCACATAGACCTTCTGTTGATGGCTCAACACTTCATGCACTCTTCTCTGCTCTTCACAATCAACTCTGAACCATACTTTAACAATCACAAATGACTGCTTATAAATATCTTTCCTCTAAATGATATAATCAAGTTGGCCTATTAGAACCACCTTGAAATCATATTAGAGAAACAATAACATCTCAGTTGGCTCTACTAAGCACACAACACAATCTGGGACTTGTCTAAATCAATAAGTGTAGGTGCATGCTACACACTGTCGGCTCTACCAAATTAACTGATACTTTCTCCTCAAGATGAATTACATCATGTGCTCTTAACCAAACATTACTAACTCTACTCCAAGCACTAATCCAAGGGCGCATATCGTAATGATAGGCGCAACTCATGTACCAACAAAATCTTTGTCAGCTCTTCTGAATAAACATAGGAAACTGTATATGGTGAATAGGGACTACATAACTTCACTTCTACTAATCATCAAACTCTATGTCCATGAATGTAACATCACTAACATGTCTTCATCACATATCCAAATGTGCAAGGCTCCATGATAACTGTACGGACAATCACTCATAGAACACTGCCTGTAACTTTGCCAAGAACACTACTGACACAAGTTGCTATATAAATGTTTGTACTAACAGTTAACCTTTCTATCCATGATATCATGTTGATAACATGTCCATGATGTATATACTAAAATCTTACTACATAATTCTTCCACGCATTCTACTTATCATATGTTGTCATCAATGACAAACATACAGTCAGCACTAGCTTGTTGGCAAATCTCCAACAATCTCCCCCTTTGGCATTGATGGCAACATATGGAATGAAAAATACCACCAATCCAAATGGACATTTATTTTATAACATTCTCCATTTCCTCATCAAAACTCCCCCAAGGATGAATCCTCCATCTGCTGCAATATTCTTCAATATTCTCTATTTCCTCAACTGAACTGCTTCCATAACTGAATACTACTCCCCCTTAGTATATTACTCCTTCTTTACCTTTGTTTTTCATGACTATATATTACTCCCCCTTTGACATCAATGGAAAAGGGTGCCAATCCATTTAAGCACTGGTACTACTCCTAAAGTAGAGTAGTCAACCATCCATCAGTCTCTGAGGACTGATGCTCTTCCTTCTTTCTTCTAAGCAGAATCATGGAAGGGAATTACTCCCAGCTTCTCCCTAAGATACTCAAAAGTATCCTTTGGCAAAGGCTTTGTTAATATGTCTGCCAATTGATCTTTAGTACTCACATAGGCCAACCTGACTTCTTTCTCTGCCACTTTCTTTCTTAGGAAGTGATACTTAATCTCGATGTGCTTTTTCTTTGCATGCATCACAGGGTTTTTTGACATGTTGATAATGCTAGTTTTATCACAATGAATAACAATAGGATAATCAATCTGAATTCCAAAATCCTTTATCATCTTATTGATCCAAAAAATTGTAGAATGATTCAAGGCTACTACAACATACTTCACTTCTATTGTTGATTGAGAAATACAATTTTGTTTCTTGCTTGTCCAAGTGACAAGTTTGTCACCAAGAAACACTTCTCCACCTGATGTGCTCTTTCTATCATCAATGCATCCTGCCCAATCTACATCAGTATATACATGAAGCTCAACATTTTCTAAATTAGGATAGGCCATAATCTATAGTGCCCTACAAATATCTAAATATTCTCTTTACTCCCATGAGGTGACTTTGTTTAGGCTCTATTGCAAATCTTCCAACTATACCAACTGCATTGGAAATATCAGGTCTAGTTTGAGTAAGATATATGAGTTTACCAATCATAGACTTATACAATGTTATATCTATTGTTGGTGAGTCATCTTCTTTTGTAATCTTGCATCCTATTATCATAGGTGTGCCCACTAGCTTGCAATCATCCATCTTGAATTTCTTTAATATTTCTTTCACATACTTGGATTAATGAAAATACCTTTCTCTGTCTGTTGCACATTTAATCCTATAACATATTTGATAGGTCCAATCATGCTCATCTTAAATTCACTATGCATCTCCTTAGCAAATTCAGCACTAAGTTTGTCATTACCTCCAAAGATAATGTCATCAACAAATATAGCTATAAGTAGTAGTCCTTCAGATGTCTCTCTTATGAATAGATTACAATCTATTGCTCCTTTCTTGAATCTATTTTTTGTTAGATATCCATCAAGTCTCTCATACCAAGCTCTAGGGGCTTGTTTAAGTCCATAGAGGGCCTTCTTCAATCTGCATACCATATCAAGTCTGTCTGATAGGGTGAATCCTTCTGGCTTCTCAATGTATACTTCTTCTTTTAACTCTCCATTCATGAATGTTGACTTAACATCCATTTGATAAACTTTGAAGCTTTTAAATGTTGCATAAGATAGAAATAACTTAATGGCTTCTAATCTGCTCACTAGTGCAAATGTGTCTAAATAATCAATACCTTCTCTTTGCGCATATCCCTTACATACTAACCTTGCTTTATTTCTTACCACTATACCAATTTCATTCATCTTGTTTTTGAATATCCATTTTGTTTCAATCACATTCTTATCACTGGGTCTTGGGACCAGTTCCCAAGTATCATTCTTGATAATTTGATCTAGTTCTTCTTTCATAGCATCATGCCAATCTGAATCATTACATGCATCTTCAACACTTAAAGGTTCAATCTGAGATAGTAATCATACCGCCTCATTGCTTGCTGAAATCTTTGCTTTTGATCTTGTTGTGACTTTGTCACTCTGATCTCCAATGATGTCATCCTTAGAATGATATCAAGATGTAAACTTTGGAACTTTAGGTGATATTGTCTCATCTTTCTTCTGATTTTCTTATTCACTTGTTTCAGGGTCATTGAACAATACATCAATACTGTCAAACATCTCTTCAACAACTGTCTCACTAGTGGAAGGTCTGGGTTCTTCTTCAATCATGGGTGAATAATCATGATATCTCTCTTGAACCATAAACTTTTCATCAATCTTAACATGAGCACTTTCAATGATCTTCTTCAATCTTAGATTAAAACATCTATAAGCTTTTCTCTTAGTAGAGCAACCAAGTAAAATACCTTCATCGCTTCTTGCATCAAACTTGCCTAATGCTTCATCCCTCTTGATGTAGCACTTGCTTCCAAAGATTCTGAAGTATTTTACTATGGGAACATTACCAAACCATAGCTCATAAGGTGTCTTGTTCGCGCCTAACCTCAATTGTATTCTATTGATGGTGTAGTATGTTGTATTGACCGCATCTCTCCAATAGGTGTGTACAACTTTACCTTCAATCATGATGGTGTGTGCTGTGTCAAGGATGATCCTATTCCCTCTCTCTGCAATCTCATTCTGCTGAGGGATTCTAGGTGCACTTAACTATCTTTTTATGCCATGTTCTTCGCAGTACTCATAGAATTTGTCAGAGGTGAATTCTCCTCCTCTATCCAATCTTAGACGCTTTATCTTTAGTCTAGATTCATTCTCAACCTTGGCTTTGAATATTTTGAACTTCTCTAATGCTTCTGACTTATCTTTTAAGAATGCAACCCACATCATTCTAGTATAATCATTAACAAACAAAATGAAATACCTTTCACCATAGTATGATCTTGTTTGAGTTGGTCCACATAGGTCTATATGAATTAGATCCAACTTGTTCTCTACTGAATTGTGCTTGCTTCTAAATGAATTCCTTACATGCTTTCCCATCACACATTCCCTGCAAATAGTATCAACTAGCTTTGCTATGCTAGGTAGGTCTCTAACTACCTTCACATTACTTATCTTTACTATGTTATCAAAATTGATATGACAGTCTTTTATGCCATAGCCAACTATCGTCAATTTTAGCAACAAAGCAACTTACTTCTGAATTAAGTTGGAAAACATTACCTTTAGTCTTTGAGCCTGATGCAATCTTGACACCATCCTTGTTGTTAATGATGCACTTGTTGTCTTTGAACTCCAACTAATAACCTTTTTCAAGTAACTGTCCAACACTAAGAAGGTTATGCTTCAAACCATCTACATAGAGAACATTATCAGTGTTGTTCTTTCCATCCAATGTGATAGCTCCTCTACCAATGATAGGTTTAGGAGTGTTATCTCCAAATCTAACCATGTCACCATTGTAATTGTCTAAATGAACAAACCTATCTTTATCACCTATCATGTGATGTGAACAACCACTATCTATGATCCAATCTATCCTTATGTCTGCTTGTGAGATTAATGCTAATTTTTCTTCCTCTTTCTCATCTCCATTATTCATTTTTTCTATAATAGAAATGAATCCAATTTCATCTTCAACTGAATCATCATCTGATACTCCATCTCCAGCATAGTAACATTCCTTTGAATACTTAGGCTTGTAGTCATTTTTGAATTTTTTAGCTCTTGTAGGACATTTAGATGCAAAGTGACCAATCTTATTACATGAGAAGCATTTAAATGGCAATTAACCTTCATATTTCCCTTTTCCTTTCTTTTCTCTTTTATAAATCATAGCAATGAAATCATCTAGTGCTTTCTCTTCATCATCATCATCAAAATTACCAGAAGTGCTTGCAGATTTCTTACCATGGACTGATGCTTTGAAGGTTGTCTCACTTTTAGGTTTTGTCTTCAATCTTGAAATCTCAAAAGCTGAAATTTTGTTGATCAAGGTCTCTCTTTTGAAATTTGATGTAATCTGCATGGTCTTATCAAGGATGTCAGTCTTGTTTTTATACTCTTCTATGAGAGTGGTCATCAACTTATCCATAATGTCTTCTTCCGAGATCTCTCCACCACTATTCCTGATTCTTGCAACCGCTTCATTAATCCTTTGGTTGTAAGCTCTGATGTTTTCTTTAGGTAGCATCTCTAATGCATTGTATCTTTTCTTCCAAGTTTTTCTACGTGCATCCTTTGCTTGTTTATCTCCTTCAAACATGTCTTCTAGGTGCTTCCATATCTTGTGGGTTGTGTCTACTTTCTTTATCTCTAAAAACTCATTATAAGATAGGGTGTTGATAAGGGCTTCTTTGGCTATTGCATTCTTATGGAATAATTATTTATGCTTGTCAATAGCATCATCCTTTGCAAGGTCTACTAAAGTAGGGATCTTGACTTCTTTGATAGTCACATCAAAAACTTCAAAAACAATGCATTGCAAATATGTCACCATCTTGTTCTTCCACTCGAGATAATTCTCTCCATCAAACTTAGGACTTTCTTTTCTGAAGAATGCCATCTGATCAACCTCAAGCTGTTAAACTTTATCTCTAAGGTACTTGGCTCTGATACCAATTGTTAGGAATAGTCCCAAGAGATAACTGGGAGGGGTGGGGGGGGTGAATTAGTTATCTACAAGTTTCAATTCTTTATCCAATTAAGTATACTTAAACATAAAGCATAAACACAATGAAAGAACACTTTAACACAACACCAATATTTTGGTTACAGGGAAACCCAAATAGGTAAAAATCCCGATGGGAATTGACACCCACTAATAATTTGCACTAGTGTATTATGATCCTTTTTAGAAGATCCTTAACCCTATTTAGGAGTTGCTTTACAATGTATTCAGTACAGTGACCTGGTCAAGGGTTGGACCCTGTTAGGAGTCTTTTACAATTAACCCTATTAGGGGTGAGGATGCACTGTCTGAGAGCACACTACTCAAAGGGGTGAAGGCTACAACCTTCTGAATAACAGATACACACTGTATCTGGATCTTGGTGAACTATAATTTGACCTATTGTCTGGATCAATTCCAATGTATAGCATAAAATCTTTTTTTGGTCACATAGACCTTTTGCTGATGGCTCAACACTTCACACACTCTTCTCTGCTCTTCACAATCAACTCTAAACCATACTTTAACAATCACAAATGACTTCTTATAAATATCTTTCCTCTAAATGATATAATCAAGTTGGCCTATTAGAAACACCTTGAAATCATATTAGAGAAACAATAACATACTCCAATAACATCTCAGTCAGCTCTACTTAGCACGCAACACAATCTGGGACCTATCTAAATCAATAAGTGTAGGCGCACGCTACACACTGTCGGCTCTACCAAATTAACTGATACTTTCTCCTCATGCTAAATTACATCATGCACTCTTAACTAAACATTACTAACTCTTCTCCAAGCACTAATCCAAGGGCACATATCATAATGATAGGCACAACTCATGTACCAACAATATCTTTGTCGGCTCTTCTGAATAAACATAGGAAACTGTATCTGGTGAATAGCGACTGCATAACTTCACTTCTACTAATCATCAAACTCTACATCCATGAATGTAACATCACTAACATGTCTTCATCACATATCCAAATGTGCAAGGCTCCATGATAACTATACGGACAATCACTCACAGAACACTATCTGTAACTTTGTCAGGAACACTGCTAACACAAGCTGCTATATAACTGTCTGGACTAATAGTTAACCTCTACATCCATGATATCATGCTAATAACATGTCCATGTTGTATATACTAAAAGCTTACTACATAAGTCTTCCACGCATTCTACTTACCATATGTTGTCATCAATGACAAACATACAGTCAGCACTGGCTTCCTGGCAAATCTCCAACACCCTTAAGTGTTGAAGATGAATGCAATGATTCAGATTGGCATGAAGCAATGAAAGAAGAGCTAGATCACATAATTAAAAATGACACATGGGAAATGGTCCCTAGGCCTAGTAATAAGAATGTGATTGGAACCAAGTGGATATTCAGAAATAAGATGAATGAAGATGGTATAGTAGTGAGAAACAAAGCTAGATTAGTATGTAAAGGGTATGCACAAAGAGAAGGAATTAATTACTCTGGTACATTTTCCCCAGTAAGCATATTGGAAGCCATAAATTTTTTTCTAGCCTATGCTACAATCAAAAACTTTAAGGTCTACCAGATGGATGTTAAGTCAGTATTCCTGAATGGAGAGCTGAAGGAAGAAGTATACATAGAGAAACTTGAAGGATTCACCTTATCAGAAAAACTTGATATGGTATGCATATTGAAGAAATCCCTCTGTGGACTTAAGCAAGCCCCTAGAGCATGGTATGAAAGACTTGATGGTTACCTGACTAAGATTGTATTCAAGAAAGGTGCAGCAGATTGTAACTTATTCATAAGAGAGACATCTAATGGATTATTGTTAGTTGTTATATTTATTGATGACATTATCTTTGGTGGTAATGACAAACTTAGTGTAGAATTTGCCAAGGAAATGCATAGCGAATTTGAAATGAGCATGATTGGACCTATCAAATAATTTTTGGGATTGAATGTGCAGCAAACATACAAAGGTATATTCATAAATCAGACTAAGTATGTGAAAGAGATCTTGAAGACATTAAAGATGGATGATTGCAAGCCAGTAAGTACCCCTATGATAACAAGATGTAAGCTTTCAAAAGAAGATGATTCACCAGTAATAGATATAACCTTATATAAGTCTATGATTGGAAAACTTATATATCTTACTCAAACCAGACCAGACATTTCCAATGCAGTTGGTATTGTTGGAAGATTTGTAGTAGAACCTAAGCAAAGTCATCTCATGGTAGAAAAAAGAATATTCAGATACTTGAATGGAACCTTAGACTATGGTTTATGGTATCCTAACTCAAAGAATGTAAAGCTTCATGTGTATACTGATGCAGATTGGGCAAGATGCGTGGATGATAGAAAGAGTACCTCTGGAGGAGCTATATTCCTTGGTGATAGACTTGTCACTTGGATAAGTAAAAAGAAAAATTGTATTTCTCAGTCAACAACAAAAGCAGAGTATGTTGCAGCAGCATTGAATTGCTCTACAATTGTATGGATCAAGTAAATGATAAAAGACTTTGGTATTCAAATTGATTATCCTATTGTTATTCATTGTGATAACACTAGCACTATTACTATGTCACAGAACCTTGTGATGCATGCAAAGAAAAAACATATTGAGATAAAGTATCACTTCCTAAGAGAGAAAGTAGTAGAGAAAGAAGTAATGGTGGATTATGTGAGTACAAAAGATCAACTAGCAGACATATTCACATAGCCTCTACCTAAGGATACTTTTGAGTATCTCAGGGAGAAGTTGGGATTAATTCCCTTCCTTGAATCTGATTAGAGTTTGCAGAAGTGCATCAATCCTTAGTGACTGATGAAGGGTTGACTACTCTACCTCAGGAGTAGTACCAATGCTTAAATGTGTTGGCACTCTTTGCCATTGATGTCAAAGGGGGAGTAATGTATAGTCATGAAAAACATAAAAAGAAGGAATATGTAATAATAAAAACAAGTAGAAAAGGGAAGTAAAAACACAGTCATGGGAAGCAGTACAGTTGAGGAAATGAAGAATATTGAAGAATATTGAAGCAATTGGAGGATACTTCCTTGGGGGAGTTTTTTTTGAGGAAATGGAGAATGTTATAAAATAATTGGATGTTTGGGTTGGTGGTGTTTTTCATTCCATATGTTGTCATCAATGCCAAAGGGGGAGATTGTTGGAGATTTACCAGCAAGCCAGATTGTTGACTGTATGTTTGTCATTGATGACAACATATGGTAAGTAGCATGTGTGGAAGCCTAATGGAGAGAGCCTTTAGCATATGTGGCATGGATATGTTATCATCATGATATCATAGACGCAGAGGTTGATTCTAAGTGAAGACAGTAATACAGCTGTGTATATCAGTGAGTGTTCCTGACAGGTCCCAGGAATAGTTATGTATGTAACTGGTCATATGGTTTTCGTAGAGCCTTGCACCTTTATACTTATGTTGTAGACATATGTATGATGTTATGTTCATGAATGTAGAGTCAGATATGTAGTATAAGTTGAGTTGTGAAGTCTCCAATTGATAGTTACAGTTTCCTAAGTTTAATTGAAAGAGCCGACAGTGTTTATATGATTGTGGTAGTTGCGCCCATCATCTTGTTATGCACATTTGGATTCATGTTAAGAAGAGAGTTAAGAATGTTTGGTTAAAAGTGCATGACATAACTCAGCATGAGAAGAAAGTTGGAGATAATTTGGTGAAGCCGACTGTGTGTAGTGTGGCATCTACTCACATGGAATTATGAAGTCCTAATTTATGTTGTATGCGTAGTAGAGCTGACTGAGATGTTATTGGAGAGTTACATTGTTTATCTAATATGATTTCAAGATGGTTCTAACAGGCTGACTTGATTATATCATTTGGAGTTAAGATACTTATAGGCATTCATTTGTGATTGCTAAGATATGGTTCAGAGTTGAAAGAGAAGAGCAGAGCAGAGAGTGCGAAGTGTTGAGCTATCAGTAGAAGGTCTATGTGACCAAGTAAAGAGTATATGCTATTCATTGGAATTGATCAAGATAGCAGGTCTACGCATAGTTCACCAAGATCCAAATATAGTGTGTATCTGTTAAACAGAAGGCCCCTTGAGCAGTGTGCTCTCAGACAGTGTGTCCTCACCTATAACATGGTTAATTGTAAAAGACTCCTAATAGGGTCTGACTCTTGACCAAGTCACTATACGAAATGAATTGTAAAGATCAACTCCTAACATGGTTTTAAGGTCTTCTAACAAGGATCATAATACACTAGTGAAGATTATTAGTGGGTGTCAATTCCCACTAGGGTTTTTACCTATTTGGCTTTCCCCATAACCAAAATTGTTGTGTTGTGTTAAGTGTTCTTATATTGTGCTTATGGTTAATGTTCTTGTATACTTAATTGGTTAAATAATTGAATCTTGTAGTTAACTGATTCACCCCCCCCCCCCCCCCTCTCAGTTATCTCTTGGGACTATTCCTAATAGGTGGAACTGTTTAATGGGGATTAACCAATTGTGAATTACAAAGGGATATTTTCTTACATCTGACTTTGTATTCCTATTTTATATTTAATGGTATAGTGTAAGGAGAAGAATATAGATTAAAAATAGAGTGCACATCAGTGAATTAGAGTGTTACATTATACACTTCAAAAGAGTTATAATAATTAAAATTGACAAATAGATTTAATTAGACCTCCCCACTAGGTTAGTTTTGGTCACAATATAGTAAAATTGCTACAAAGCATGTCTGGATAAAAAACTTCAAGGGAAAAAATAGTAGAAGACCAAAGTGAACAATAATATCATAATAGTGAAAAAAAACAATAGTCATCACATGGATAGTATGCAACAATTATGTCATAATCATGCACAATAAATTACAATACAAATATTAGTCTTAGTGAACCACCAGTGGATTACATTCTATTTTAGAAGCACTATTCGAACAACTTCCATATTCTTTCCAATTCCTTATATTCTAGCTTATTGTTTGTACAAGCCTTGCAATGTCATTTATCAATCACAATATGACATGGGGACGGACATTCATAGAATGATTATGGTCAAAATCATGTTAATGCCCTAGAGATATTCTTTCCATTCTAGCATTTTAATACCCTAGATGAGAGAATTCTTCAATTTGAATTAATTTATCAAGAGTATCTACCTTTATTTGATCCAAATAATTAAGGAGAAGAGTAAAATTATTATCTCCCCTAACATTTAACATAATTCTTATATAATCTATCAATAGAATGCCAATAATATAATAGTATCATCCTCATAATGGTAATAGAGAAGAAGAATAGGAAACTAAAATTACATTGAAAGGATGCAATGTGTTCTAACTCTAGCTTTAGCATGGCGAGAAATAGGCTAAAGAAGATGAAGACCAAACAAAAATGATAATCAATTACTCTTGTTTTTTCTTAATTATCATATAGCATTCTTGTAAAGGTCAATTATATACCCAATGTTGATGGTGTGCTCTTTGGGAGTCTCCCCTATTGATTTTCCATCATTGTCATTCTTTCCAACTCTTTCCATGCTATCTATTACCATAATTTTTGTTCATCGTGTCTATAATTAAAGATACCTAAAAAATTCATGGCATCACCATGCCTAATCTACTATTGCACTTGTACAAAAGAAGGGAAGATAATTCAAAATATTGGGGTGAAGAATTAATTATCTACATGTCTTCTTACTTTTTTATGAGAATTGAAGTGGTGATTAAACAAAAGGGATGGTTAGAAATAGTACAATTATTAAAATTTAATTGCATACATATCTTGAAATCTATGAATGACTAAAACATGGGTTTAAAAAAATATATGTAAAAAAAGTACAGTTAGGCTAGTTAACATTTCTCAAAGAACATAGGGGAGAGGACCCAGTAGTTGTGCACCCTAACTTCGGGCTTCTCAAAAACCTACATGGAAATTTCAAATCACTCCCATTTTTTTACAGTAGCTTACTTGGCGAGTCTCCTACTTATAACTAAGGTTTCAGAGCCACATTATCAAATATGATGCCACTTCAGCATGCTTTTTGCCAAGGTGTCCAAAACAGCCCAAAAAAAAAGTGAGACCAATCATAGTGAATTAGGGACCCCAATAGTTGTGCAGCTAATGTGGCATCACACTATTGGCTACTTTTTAGAACAAAGGGTACATTTCATTCAATTATGGGTAGTCATCATTAGCAAAAACAACTTTAAAGTCACAACCATTGGTACAATGTTGTCAAAAATATTGGATATTAAATCAACAACTATGGGTATTAAGTTAAGAACTGCTATCACAACCATTGGAACATGTTCAAGTACTGGGTCCTCTCCCCTAAAAACCTTTGGGTAGAGACACAATAGCAAAAACATGACCGACATGTGCAATCAATATTGATAGTGATAAATGAGGTTGGGTAATCGAGGATTGACACAGATCATAAATCATGAAAGAAATCAATTTTTGATGGAAATAACTTTTTTGTGTAGAAAAGTTATCCAAGTACATTTCTATGTTCTATTCCCCACAACCCATTATTAATGAGGCACAGTTGACAATATGTGGAAAATACCATGCTTGGTAATGTGTGCAAATGTACAATCATGTCAATCAAATATCACTTGTTTTGAACATGGATCCTTTGTTAAGATATGTGGAATCAATGTGAGTAATGCTCAATGAGATTTTTCAATAACGAATGAAGTCTAATAGGGTGATTTTGTAAATTATAAAGTTGTAAACAATTCAAGCGAGGCAACAGTTGACTGAGTGAAAATTTTCAAAACTTCACAATTAAACATAGTATTCATATTGGAATTGAAGTTTACAATTCAACAATAAGTGGTGTTGTAGGTATGTGAATAAAAAAAGCCCAACATTCAAAAATAAAGCACAAAATTTGTTACTTTTGATGTTTTCAACGAAAGTGTATGATGTAAGTATTAATAATCAAATATATCAAATAGAACATCAAGTATTAGAGAAACATACAAATCAAATAGAATTATTTGATGCAAATGCACAAGGAAAATCACTAACACTATTCAAGGATAAGTATTGATTGTATTATAATAAATTACAGTGGTAATCAATTGTTGCATCCTTCACCAATAACATTTTTTCCAATTCCATACATTCTGACTTAGACTAGTATTAGTCTCTACTCAAGATTGCAAACAACATATCTATGGACTTCTCTAGGAAGTGACTAGGGGGATTACTAAACTCGTGATATTTGAAGCCTTTAACTCAACTTCTATTGCCAAGTGAAACATGTGGTATTGCATGAGACAATTGGTGCATTCATTCTTGCCCCTGCTATTAATGGAGAACTGTTAGGAGTTCCAATTCTCTTTCCATCCTAGTTGACAACAAATACTACCACCACTATCATTTTTTTAATTTTTAATACTTCCCCTACCGCATCATCATTTTATTTAGCATCTTGAAGATCTACAGCTCTTTAGATTCTACAGGGAGGCTAGGCACTCAGAAGTAGAAGAATACAAACTTCAAATGGTAATTGTTTCGATAGGATGATAGACCAAAATCTATCACCATATTAATTAGAAGTGGGTTTGAAAGACTAGTTTATTCGTGCATTCTTTCTAGTTTTGTCCATCTTATGTCTCAATGCAATTGCTATGTCCTTAGTTTATAAAGTACACAATCGTAGGTACATAATTTACTTCAACTATTCCATGTCATCACCATCCTTAACCTAATAACCATGTTGCAAGGAAAGATAGACACAAAAAATAGAAACTTCTAACAAATGGTCAGTATTTATAACAATGTTATCTATGCCAATGACCTATAAATTATAGGAAGGCCTAATTAATTAAAGAAATCTATTATAAATATCCTAAATATTTCCAATTTTATTACGTCAATTTTTGAGAAGTACAAATAGCAGTTATCATGCTTCAAAATGTACAATCATGTCAATCAACATTCTCATCTTGAATGTGGAGTACTTCTTCAAAACTTGTAATATACACACTAGAAGTGGAATAACAAGATCAAAAACAAAATTTAAGTTAGATAAAATACTGTTGGGAATGATTTATCCACAATAATGAGATAAGTTTAGGGAAGTTTGAAGTACGGTTCTCTAGCAATTTGACAAGAGAACATAGAGAATTTAGTATAAAGTGCTTAGAGGAGTAACAAAACTTTGAAAATAAGCCTTGTTGGATTAACCTTGGTTCATTCAAAATGTCGTTCATAAGTACTTTCTAGATGTCAACATTGGTTACAGAAGTAAAGATGGACACTGATATGAGAAATGAAAACTTTGAATAAATTGTGTGTGATTAACCTAGGTGCATGGAAAATATAGTTTAAAAATACTTATAGGCCACGTACATTCCTTTTAGTGATAGTTGGGCTACCATATACAAATAAGAAAATTGGTCAAAACAAAATGTTTGAAAATCAATAAAAAGAAAATCCATCACTTCTAAACAAATAAAAATATGGTTTTTAGAGTTTGCGAGATACTGGATAAGATAATAATAATCTACAACATGAAAATAAAAATGTTTACACAATTGGCTTGTCGACAATTTTCATTAACTAAACTTATTTCTTGAAAAACTAGAAATTGCATGATTCAAAAGACAATTACAGGATTACATGATTTCATAGTTTAGTACCCTCTACATTAATACCATTTAAGATAGTAAAAATATATTATATTATTGTAACTAAATACATTAAAATTTAGAAGGTTGGGTGTGTTCATGGAAATTAGCACATTTATAGAGAATAGAAAAAACTACAAAATTATGCATTAACAAGTAAACCCTATTCATTTTTTTCCATATCTGATTATGAAAATAGGAATTGCTATAAAATGGGTGGAATCCCACTAAATGTGCCATACCTATAGTATTCATTTACACTATTACGATATGTGAAAAGACATAATAAAAATTTGAAAAGAAGACATGCAATTGAAAAGTATGTGGAGTCACCAAAAATAAAAGAGCCTATAGACCCACATCAAACCTAGTTGGTCCAAAAATAATGTTTTTTGTATCATCACATTGACAAACAACACTCACAGGTCATCATTTCCTTCAACAATCCATGTGTCCTCTATAATTTTTATGCTAAATGCTTCCCCTTATAAGTCAACATCAAGGCCTTCTTCATGAAGGTATACTTTAATCCACTTGTTGTCTTCAATGAGGCTTATACCAATAAGATTTTGGAGAAAAAAAATCTCTTGAGAATCTTCACCCAGTGATTCTAATGAATGTGAAAAAATTATGTAGTATGAATAGGGAACCTTGAAACTACTCTAGCCCCTAAATGAATACCAATATATTCTTGTGGCAGTGAAATTGTATGATTTGTTAACTTAAGGAATGTTTTTAACTACAACTGATGGTGATGATGATGAAGACCAACTAAGATCAGAGGTGTATCATATTAAAATGGAAGCACTCCCATCTTAATAGGTTTAGCACCCTCTTTTAGTACATTTATCATGATAGACTTGCATTTAGGATGCATTCTGCACTTGATTTCTTCATTTTAGGTGAAATTAGGGTTAGGATCCTAAGGATTCTCCTTAATTCCCCTCTTCCATGACTCTTTTTTTTAGGTAGGACTTATAAATAGGTCCTCCTGGCCTTCATCACAATCATCATATGATTTTGTGCCTCTCCCTAGCATTATGTCCCATCCTCGCACAATTTCTAGGTCTCCGGGCATCCCCGGGACCTCCTGTCCCTAATTCTAGCAAGATCTGGATCTCTAGGTCTAAGATGACCTAGACCCTGACCTAGGTCAGATTTGAGGTCATCCCTGACCTAGGTCAGATTCAAGCTCATCCTTGACCTAGGTCAGAGATGAGGTCATCTTTGACCTCCTCCAAAATCTATGCCCCTTTTTCAAATTTGGTCCCAGCGGGCCCCAAAATCAATGTTGGGCCCTCGGATCCGAGTGCGAAAAGGTTTTAATTCAAAATTAATTTAATTTTTTTCCCTCCTTAACTGGTTATTGTGATTGGACCGGTGAAATTTGAATTATGGCTCGTCACATTGCTCTAGGAGCCTCACCTTGAAACCTCTATATAAAGACTCTCATTTGCATTCATTTTCACCAAACAATTTCATGATCAAGTGCTCTCAAGAAGAAATTTCATGAACAAGGAGATTCAAGAAAGCAAGGAATGGTGAAGTGTGTATGCACCCTAAAATGGTCACCTAGACTTTGGGCCCTCATTCAGCAATTTATCAAATCCCTGAATCAATATTTTCAAAAATCAGCATTTTATCAATTATATAAATTTCCTTGATCAAATCTTATTTTCATCATTTTCGATTATTTTCCTTGGGCTAACCATTTTATCCTAAGTCTTTATTTAATTAAAAAGAATATTTCCTCCCCTTTTATTAAATAAAAAGTCTCCACTTTTCCTTTTATCCTAAGTTGCACAAATAAAGCATTATTCTTATTTTATAAAAAGGGAAAAAGCACTTTTTGTCTCATATGGACACATATTTTCTCATTGGAGGATATTTGTGCACATGGATTGCTCCTCTTTTATGCTCCACCCTTGATTGAATCTTTTTCCTCTTAATCTTCATGGTCCATTCTTTCTCATTTCCTATAAAAGAAGAGCTCTCTTCCTCATTTTCATATGCATTTTTGAATACTAATGTTATGCTGCAGGTTTTCTAGGTCACTTTGGAGCTTTTGAAGATTTGGAGCATTATTAGCTTTTGCATCTACATTCCATTCTTAGTTTCATTCTTGCATAGTAGATTCATATTTATGCTTTTATAGTTTAGATTTCATTTCAAGCTTTAGAATAATTCATCTAGCTTAACTAGGAAGGTTTAGTAATACTTGTACTTTCCTTTTCATAGCATAGCTTGTACTTTCATTTCCATAGCTTAGCTTGCATCTCTCATTTCTAGCTTGCATATTCATCTTAATCTAGTTTTCATTTGCCTTTCATAGTGATTCTTGGAGATATTTGCATTCTTGCCCTTGTCTTAATTTGAATCTCTCATTGTGTGGTTGACTAGCAAGGTCATTAGCTTAATACCTCTAGCTGAGAGAAAACTTTAAATAATCTTGCAACTCCATGCATAGAGAGCTCTAGGTCACTTTCTAAGGTATCACATTCATGGATTCCCTTGGATGTAATGACTTAGAGAAGTGCACCATTTCAGTGTGTACATTTTTTGCGCCCATCGTGGGGCAAAGCATTATTGTTTTGTCCTTCATTTCATGCATTTTCAAAAAAAATTCATCATAGTTTAGCGTCATTTTCGGTTTTCTATTTTTCTATCTCAAAGTGTCACATGACAATTTTCCAGTGTCGTGTGACAGTTTCTTGTATAGCAGGGTGACACTTTACCAGTTAAAAGTGTCGCACTATTTGACAGATAGTGTCGCACTGTTTAGTATAAACTGTCACCTGCAGGTCAGCGAACTGTCGCACAGAGATAAAATGTCACCCCCGTATACAAAGAAGTGTCACACGACATTTTTGGTGACTGTACTATTGCCTATACCCAGCAGTGAGTTGAGTTTTGGGTTTTCTTTTTTTTGTTAGAAATTTTCACATACGATATCAAAAATTTAAGTGTGATATATCATTGGAAAGCTCTTTCCGAGCCTAATCCAACCATGTTGGTTTCATTTTCAAATTTTTCCATTTGATCAACTATTTTACTTGCAGATTATCTAATTTTTTATGTGCTAACCATTGTGGGGCTAACAAGTTGTGCTTGTAGGTGCTCTCATTACTTGAAATATTTTGCCAAAAGAATGCATGTCAAAGCTTCAAATGCACAAGGGCTACTAATTGTGTTTTGTAGGGCTGCCCAAAGTATAAAAACAAAAAAAAAAGTGCTTGTTGTTTATTTCATTTCAAGTATGGCAATTACTAGTTGTTTCATTTCATAGGAACATAATATCTTGTTGTAGGAATTCTTAGGTGGTAGGAGAAGTATGCTCTTCACCCTTGTGGTGAACCAGAAAATCTTGACCCATCTTTGGATTTTGAAAGAAAGAGGGTAATTGAATATTTTCTTGGTGTGTTTGGGAGAAAACTTTGAGATAGGGGAGTATGCTCTTCACCCTTGTGGTGAAACAAAATCCTTGAATCTCATAAGTTGATCCATTCTTTGTTTAGATCTTTAGAATCCTTTAGCGGGCCTGCTCTTGAGCAATTAAGAGGAATGACCCAAGTGGGGAGAAGCTAATACCAAGCTATTCCAACCCACTATAATCTCAAGGCTATCAAGGACACAAAACCTTGGTAGACATAGTGCTTGTCTTCGCTTGATGTGAGTACTTGTGGGATTGTGACCATGAGGAAAGTATTGAGCAAGAATGCTTAAGGTACTCTTGAGGCCGCGAGGTCCGTTACTTGCCACAAGGTAAGGAGTCCCTTTGGGGAGCAAGAGGGGTGCTATGAATGAAAGCCCTTACTAAGAACCATAGGTAGAGGCCACCCTATTTTTCCGCTTATCTTCTTGGTGCAAGGATTGATCCAAGTGGAATAACCCAAATCACCCCAAGATTACTCACCATCTGTGTTCCTTTGGTTGTGTCATTGACACCTCCATGACAAAGCCAACATCTATTGTGGGCAACCACTTTGTGTGAGGTGATGGGACATCAAGTGTGGGCCAAGTTGTTAAGTATTGAGCCATTTTCTTTTTAGGCTAAAAAGTGTTTGAAGTGTTCTCGTTGTGATATACCCGTGTAAACGTTCTCAAACATCAAACATCACAGTAGCATTCATAGGATTTTATTACTTTGATATCACAAATTGCTTGTCTTGGCAAGGTTTCTTTTTCCCTTGTGCAAGTGTTTTATGACATGTTTGATCACCTACTATTTGCAAACCTGTCAATTTACTACTGTCACTGTGATTGAGATCGAAAAAATCAACCCTCAAACTGAAATTTTGAACAAACAGTCCTTAAAACTAAGATTTTGCACTTCACTGGTCAAAGAGTCATACGACACTAAAATAGTATCACCCCCTTTACTGAGAAATATCATGCGACATTTCGCTACTGGAAGACTGTCACACTGTTTGCTGGAAACCGTCGCCCTGTCTACCTGGAAACTGTCACCCTACTTAGAGCGAAATATCGCCTGCTGAGAAACTGTCACCCTGTCTGCCTGGAAACTGTCACCCTGCTTAGAGTGAAATATTACCTGCTGAGAAACTGTCACCCTATCTACTTGGAAATTATCACCCTACTTAATGTGAAGTATCACCTAGTCTGAAACTATCACCCCAGTACTTTGCAAACTATCACCTATAGTCCTTTTGTTGTCTCACTACTGCTTGCAATCCGAAGTTGATTTGTGTCATTCCTAGTCTTCCTTGGTCAATCCAGGTTGGATCTTAGGTGCCATGACATGTTGCTCAACATCCAAATGAACTCAAATGGGTCTAGGTTGGATCTTAGGTGCCATGACATGTTGCTCAACATCCAAATGAACTCAAATGGTATCAAATTGCACAAAATGACTCTTGGTCTTCTTTCTTCCACTTCTTCCATGTCTTCCTAGTCTTCTATTTTCATCCTTTCTCTTCTTTCTTCATGATTCTTCCTAAATTCTTCATGTCTTCTTGATTCCTTTCCTCTTATTATCTAGTCTACCTTCTTCTATTTCATCTCTTCTATTCATTTCTTCCATCCTTGATTCCTTCTCTTCTACAACCATGAATTTCAACTATCTTGTTATGGAACCTCTCTTGAGAATGGATGATCTCGAACTCATTGCTCAATTTGAAGAATTTTATTCCTCCAATAGTCCTTCTAGCTATCTCAAGGGTGATAAATTTATGGAAAAAATAAAAGAAAAATTGATTGAATCATACGCCTTTGCTAGGATCATACACATGATCCTGTCATGATCTTCTTCTTCCAAACACTCTTTATCATCTAAGTCTTCTCATTCTTCTTCACCTTCCAAGTCTTATCATAACTCTTCTAGACACCATTCAAATTCTTCACCTTCCAAGTCTTATCATAACTCTTCTAGATGCCATTCAAATTCTTCATCTTCTAAGTCTCGCCATGACTCTTCTAGAAATTATTCGCATTCTTCATTATCCAAGTCTTCTTCCTCCACTCAATCTTCAATTTCCTCTTCTTCACAATCTCATTCATCTTCTACTTCTCCCAAGAGTCTTACTCCTCAATATGAGCAATATAGTAATCCTTGTGATACCTCTTCTACGAAGAGTGACACACCCACCTTTGATGACTATGATGACTATTATGATGGCTATGATGATGAACCATATAGTCATACCTATGAAACTTCTATTCTTAAGAGTCCTCCTCATTGTGTGCTCGTGCTTACTGAAAATGGGTCATCACATTGGATAGATCACGATGGTGATCCATATGATTCTGATTTTGAAAAAGACTTTGATGAGTTCTATGAACAATACCTTGATGATGATCCATCTACTTCTATTGAGGAATATAAAATGTACCGCGATGATTTGAAATGTAAATATTATAAGAATCATTCCTCTAAGAACATTCATGCTGAAAATAAAGATTACACTCTCGAGCAAGATTATGTTAATGATGGACTTGTGTCTTGTGATGGTTCCCTTCCATCCCCTACTTCCTCCAATACCCATACATTTGCTAAAGCCTCTGAGTCTTCTAAATCTTTCACAAATCCTTCATTTGACAAAGATCCTAATGCTTTTCATGTAGTTCCCTACAGTTATCCTCAAGGGCTACCTCTTAAAGAAACTCAAGCTAACCTTCACTTGGCTAAAAATACTTTCAATAATGCTAAACCTAAAGAGCCTAAGCCTTTATGTACTATAATGCCTACTTTAGCTAGTCCATCATTATCTTTTCCAACGTCTTCCATACAATTCCAACATGCTTCCTTGTCCTTAGAAGTGGCTCCATGTCAAGAGGAAAGAAAAAAATATAAAGAAAGATCAAGATCAAGAACCCTCCATGTCATTCAATCCTTTTCATGATGTCTCTGATCCGCTTCATGTTCCTTTTGATCCTCTACACTCTTTCTCATTCATTCCACCATGTCTTGAGTCTTTTCCTAAGCAAGATCAAGATACTACTTACGCCATTGGGCTTATTGACAATCAAGATGACCTTACTTCCATTAAGGTTATTAAAAATGGTGTTGTTACTTCTAATTTTAAGCCTATTGAAAATCAAGAAAAAAATTATACGCTTATTCTATCCAAAGCTCCTTGTCAAGATCAAAGTATTTCATCTTCTTGTTCTACCACTCCATGTTCGCTTCCACTTTCTACTCTTCCTAAGTCTTTGCAAGCTTTTAACAATCCTATCGAAGAAGTTGCTCCTATTCAAGATGTTCATGATTCTATTGTAAATCCTAATGCTCACTCTAAATATGCTAATGTCCTTGGTTGTCATATAGATGTTGATGAACTTGTTGATTATCCTTTTGCATCTTCCACTTCCATCCTTGGACCTCTTCCACCACCACTAAGGGCTTCACATCTTCCTTCTGTCTTGGGCCCTTATGTCCCTTCACTTTCCCCTCCTAACTCTCCTAATTCTTCATCCATCTTGGGTCCTTACGTCCCTCCATCCCCTATCTTTCCTCAAGACTAACATAGATGCATACCCTTGAATCCTTTTCATGCACCCACTCATCTAAACCAATCATATTCTCCTTCTTCTTCCACAAGTCCCAAGTCTTTTGGAAGTAACTTGAATGTTCAATACAAGAAAAAGAAGCAATACAAGAATCCATCAAAAAAAGAAGATCACCATGTCTCCTCTAATCGACATGGATACATAAAGTCAAAAGAGATATCTAAGAAGAAAACTACAAGACAAGTATGGGTTCCAAAATCCATCATTGAAGATATTCTCTCTAAATCATCAAAAAGAAATGAAAAGCTTAAGGCTATATGGATTCCAAAGTCTCTCTTGAAAGAGTATAATATTGAACAAAAAGTGAAGTTGACATTCAATCTTCCAAAGGCTTCCACTCCATCTTTTTCCAAAAACATTCTTCCATTCCATGCGCCTGAACCACAACCTCTGCTAAACATTCACCATATTCCTTCTCGTATTCCTTCATTGATGTTTCCTCCATCCTCTCACCACCCTTCAAGGTGTGTGTTGATGTTGATCTTGCCTTCCTTTCCATCTACCCTTTCACAATCCTTCCATTTATTTTCCTTCTACCTTCTATCCTTTTTCCTCATTTGCCTATTCCTCCTATCTTCCAGCCTCACTCGCTTTACATAAAACTTTATCCTCCATTTTTCTCTTCCATCTTCCTTTCCCTATCAGCATCTTTGAGCATATCATTTTGAATCATTGGCATATCATAGTTTATCCTTTCAAAGAGCATTATCTAAAAAGCTTTCCTTCCAAAAAAGAAAAAAGAAAAAAAAAATTAAAAATGTGCCTTGGTGGAAACTTGGAAACAGGCACCTTGGTAGCAAAAGTAAAGAGAAATAAATTCATCCTATGGTGAAAACCACTCCCTTGTGGTGCCTTGGATAAGTACCATGATGAAAACCTCACAATCGGGCATCATGTGTAGTTCTTCTACATATTTCATCCATTCCATCTTCTCTCTTTGATCTTGACAATGTTGACCTATACACAAACATTTGGCTATTTTGTGAGCTATCTTACGATGATCTTGCTTTCATTCCATTCAATTTTAGCCTTCATATTTATTTTCCTCCATTCATTCTAGCCTTTCGCTATCCTTTTCCCCTTTGGTCTTGATCTAATAAAAAAGAGTAAAACACAATGCTATGAAGCCTCTTGACATGTCTACTCCTTTGGACTGCATCCTTTCCTTCTTTTGGATTATTCTTTTGTGACTTATCCTATGTTGGCCTTTCATTGTTTGTCTAAATGTGCTTTACATGACAATTTTTCCCTAGCTTGGGTACTCTTGAGGAGTTTTCCCTTGAAGATTTATTCCCTTCATTCTCTTATCTTTCATCTCTTCCACCAGCTTGCTATTCTCTCTTGTCCTCCACCTTGCTAGAAATTGGGACTACACAATGTAATCTTGCTTGGGAGTTTGATGCCCATTCTATCTGGGGGCATCCTTTGTACATATCTTATTGATCCTGAAAAAATTTCAAAAAAAATCATATATGATGCTGAAAAAATCCTAAAAAGCATATAAAGTCCTGAAAAAGTACAAAAAAATCAAAAAATAATAAAAATCTCCAAGTGGTGAAAACCTGGAAATAGGCGCTACTTGAGGCCTTTGCACCCTTGTTTCTCAGCATGTGTTCTCGACACTTAGCCTTTCTCCATCATGTCTTGACCTTGTTGCCTTGGTTTGGAATTGGTCTTTGTCTTTGTCTAGGGGGCATAACCGTGTTATCTTTGGTCTCTAGGATGCTTTGGTCTTTAGGACATCTTGCAAATGGTGTTTTTCAACACCACCCAAATAGTGTTTTTCAACACTACCCTAGCGTCAAGTGTTTCTCAACACTTATCAGTTTAGCATGATATGATATTTCCACTAGCAGATGCGATACTCAAAGATTGATTCTATGACCTACACACACGCACTTAAACACTTGACTCATTGAGACTTGTTTGACTTTTTTTTCCTTGTGTGTTGTCTATGATGATTTCTTTTATTAATGTTCTCTCCCTATGATAGTTTTCAATGATGCATAGCTAGAAGACTGAGGGCATGAGGACATGTTTTATTACTTTTTCTGCTTATAGGTATATTTTGTTAGTCCTAATTGTCATTAGCATTTATGCTTGATCCACTTGACACCTAGGATCTACAAGGTATTATCCTTGATTTTTTTATGCGAGTGCATGCTTATAGCCATCTTGACTTTCTTATGTCCTGATGCTAGCATAATCTCGCTATACTAAACTTCGGTAATCTCACTACACTAGTCATCTTGACCTACATGTCTTTGGTGCCTAGGTGGGATTTCCACATTCTATCTGATATAGATCATATTCATATACCCATAGTCATACTAGTGAGTATTGTATGATCTTATGACGCTACCAATAAAGCTCGATGATGATTATTAGATGTCTATTAGCGTTATGACCTTGCAAGTCAACCACTTTTCATAGTAGCTTGCATTTTTTTAGGTTCATGATAGATTAGTTTTGCATTTTGCACATGGAGAGAGCTCTCCTTTTATCTTTTGTGGACTAGTCGGTCAATTGCGCTCACCTTTCACTTCTTCTCGATCATGTCTTTTGCTTCTTATCTATAGCATTTTGACTTTTTGACCTAATTTTCAAAACACCTCAGAATTGTGCAAAAATTGCACCCCTAGCTAATTTCGACGTCTTGGATCCATTTTCAGACTTGAAATCAAAATCCAAGTTAATCTTGATAGTCAAAATCACATTTCAAAATTTTCCCCTCTTCTGCGCAGTTGGCTGACCATTTGAGGCCTGATCCTTTAATCTTTGTTGTAGCATCTTCATTTCTTCCCCCCCATCTCTTCCAAAATCCTAGTCTTTCATTCATTTTCATTCACTTCATCTCTCTGAGGTTTGACTTAATTTTTATCTTATATCTTTCCCAGTCAAAACCTAGTCAAATTGGGGCATGTTTTCATTACTTAATGGTTATCCTATCATGTTTCACCTTCGATTATGATTTCTAGTGACTTGATCAAATTTATCAATCTGCTATTTCTCCTCTACCTAATTTTGATTTCAATTCTGAGGGGGCAGTACCTATCAGCTTCAATCTTTGATTTAGCTTTATCATTCAGATCAGCTTGAGATTTTTATTTTGAGACTTGATTATCACTTAACAGCAATGGTGTTGGTCTTTTCTTTTGATTCTTATCTCTTATTTTGAGACTTTACTATCACTTAATAGTAACGGTGTTGGTCTTGTCTTTCAGCTGGTTATTTTTGTCCTGGCATGTTCCCAGAATGATCACATGTCTGGATTATTTTGTGATCCCAAATCGATCTAACATTTCAATTCTTCTTTGACCACATGTGTTCCCAGAATGATCACACATTAGTCAAAGAGGGGCAAATGTATGCACCCTAAAATGGTCACCTAGACTTTGGGCCCCCATTCAGCAATTTATCAAATCTCTGAATCAATATTTTCAAAAATTAGTATTTTATCAATTATATCAATTTTCTTGATCAAATCCTATTTTCATCATTTTTTATTATTTGCCTTGGGCTAACCATTTTAGCCTAAGTCTTTATTTAATTAAAAGGAATATTTCCTCCCCTTTTATTAAATAAAAAGTCCCCACTTTTCCTCTTATCCTAAGTTGCACAAATAAAGCATTATTCTTATTTTATAAAAAGGGAAAAAGCACTTTTTGTCTCATATGGACACAAAAGTCAACTCTTATTTTCTCATTGGAGGATATTTGTGCACATGGATTGCTCCTCTTTTATGCTCCACCCTTGATTAAATATTTTGCCTCTTAATCTCCATGGTCCATTCTTTCTCATTTCCTATAAAAGAAGAGCTCTCTTCCTCATTTTCATATGCATTTTTGAATACTAATGTTATGCTGCAAGTTTTCTAGGTCACTTTGGAGCTTTTGAAGATTTGGAGCATTCTTAACTTTTGCATCTACATTCCATTCTCAGTTTCATTCTTGCATAGTAGCTTCATATTTATGCTTTCATAGTTTAGATTTCATTTCAAGCTTTAGAATAATTCATCTAGCTTAACTAGGAAGGTTTGGTAATACTTGTACTTTCATTTTCATAGCATAGCTTGTACTTTCATTTCCATAGCTTAGCTTGCATCTCTCATTTCTAGCTTGCATATTCATCTTAATCTAGTTTGCATTTACCTTTCATAGTGATTCTTGGAGATATTGGCATTCTTGCCCTTGTCTTCATTTGAATCTATCATTGTGTGGTTGACTAGCAAGGTCATTAGCTTAATAGCTCTAGCTGAGAGAAAACTTTAAATAATCTTGCAACTCCATGCATAGAGAGCTCTAGGTAGCTTTCTAAGGTATCCCATTCATGGATTCCCTTGGATGTAATGACTTAGAGAAAAGCACCATTTGAGTGTGTACAAAGTGAAGATGCAAGATTGCAAGAGGATGATATAGAAGATCAAGCCATTATTGATATCAAGCATCTTTGTGAACAGACCATTGTGAACATATATTTGGAGCAAGAGAGATCCTTTCTTCCTTGATCCACCATTACCAACATTCAAGCATTCAAAGATACAATCATGGGGTAGAAATTATGAATTGTGAGTTTGGTAGAAGTACTTTAGCCTTGGGGGCTTGGTATACTTTTCTATCTCATTCAAATCTATGCATTTTTATCTCATACATATTCATGCTAGGGTTTTGATCTAGAGGATTAGATCTTGGCATTACACTTTCAATACATACACACACACATTCTATTTCAATCAGCTATTCGTGGAGGTGGAGATCACCAAAATGGGGGTTTGACTAAGGCAAAACCCTATATAGCCACCCCAAAAACATCATTTTTCAGATAATTAAAGTCGTTGTTTCGAGAATTGGAGGACGGATCTGAGTACCCTTTTCGGCAAATTTATGAGATCTGTGAACAAAATCAAAGTCAACCTTTAGAATAAAAATGTAGCCTTTGACCTTTTATCAGAGTCAAAGACTACCTACTACCGGAAAGACAAAAATTTTCTAGGTTTTCTCTGTCACGACTTCCTAGTCCCAGATCTGGCTGCAGAATCTTTTGAAACTCCGCACAGGCTTCAGAAAATAGGTATTTCTAAATCTATTTCATGATGAGGTATGTATCTTAACCTAATTAATTTTCAAGTATTTCCAGATTTACTTTACTTATGCTATTCCAATTCAAAACACATTAAAAATGAATAATGTTGAATGTTAGGTGCATTATTAAGGCTCCATTTTAACCTTATTCAAGGGGTATACAAGATTGTAGAAGGATTAGATCAGTTATTATTTTTTCATTGATGTCAAGAAATTGATTTATGGTTTATATTGAGTTGCCATATCATTTGGAGTATGATATAAGATAAGTGAGTTAAGGAAAATGGAAAATTTATAAAGTTGTGAAGATGAAGAACTTAGATGGGAAGCTAATACAAATCGGACAATGATAAGTTATATTGATTTAGTTATTTTCTACTTTACATTTTATTATATCAAGTCGGTAAAAGAAATTGGTCAAGTCAGTAAACAAAATAGTTTGGTTACCAAGAAGGAAGAAGTTATTCAGTAAAGGGAAAGTAAGTTTTGCTAAAGTGATAGCAAGTCAAGACACCAAGTACACAAATTTAGTTACCAAGCAAAGCAAATAGAATTTTATTTGAAGGAAAAGGAGTTAGCCACCGAGCAAGGAACGAGATATTATATATAAGGATCAAAATTTGACATTTATTGATGAGCCACAATGATCTGGAAGATTATAAGGATGAGGAAGAGTTAGTTAAAGAGATCTACAATTAGGAAAATTCAAGGTGATGATCTATGGCAAAGATCTAAGCGGCAAAAAGTGAAGGTACAAGTTCCAAGAAATGTTCAAGTTTCGAGGTGATGATAAAATGTTTTACCAAGTTCCAAATTCATTGAATTAGATTAATAGGATGATCTGACGATTGAGAGTAAATAAATGAAAATGTAATAAAGGAGATTAAGAGGTGAAATAGAGTCTATATAAAGTATGAAATTGTATGAAGAACAAGTTGGAAAAGTTGAAAGGTGGATATATAACCGAGTGATGTAGTATGCAATTTACTATATTGACAATGAGTATTCACCATTGCCATTTGGACCTATGATAGTTGAGAAAGTAAGAGAAAGGCAAGATCACACTCAAGTTATGATTGAGATATCTTCTACTCTCACCGACCTGCAATTAAATGACCTTAAAGGATGTGATACAGAAAAACAAATGTGGCATAAGCATGCATTAGTATATGGTGGAGATCTGCATGTTCAAAAGAAAAAAGTTGAAAGTTTGACAGGAAAATTTGATTCTATGAGAATGAAAGAAGGTGAAGATGTTACACAATACAATACAATACAAGATTAAAGAAAGTAGTAAGTGTTATGAGATGTGTTGGAGGACATATAGAAAAAGAAGATTTAACAAGTAAACTACTGAGGACATTGTTTCCTATATATGATATTTGAGTGTCTGTAATACAAGAACTGAGATCCATTCCTCAGATGCTTGTCTCACTAGATGCTACAATCAATAAGTTGATTACTTTTGAGCTGAATGATTTTGACAATAGTTTACCTGCTACTTCTAAGATTGAGTCTACATTCAAGTCATCTTTGAACATTTTAAATTCTAGAGAGTCTATATCTAGTGATGGTTATGTAAGTAGTGCAAGCGAAAGATTTCAAAGTTGCAAGAGTGATCTAGAAAGTCTGTTTGAAGAGGAAAGACAACAAGAAGAATTTGAAGCTTTACTAGCTAGGAGGCTACTAAGAGGAAAAGGCAAGTACTGAGGTAAATTACCTTTGAAATGTTTCAATTGCAATAAGATTGGTCACATTACATCTATATGTCCTAACAACAATGGTGATGAGAAGAAAGACAACCGAGATAATAACAAAAGAGAGAACAAATTCAAGAGATACCAAGATTTCAAGAATAAAGGTAAGAATTCACGCTACATTGTTGAAGGAAGATCATGATTCTGATAATGATGAAGGTGAAGAGGTTGTGTATGTTGATATCAAGGATGATTTTAATGAAGAAAGGTATGAAGATGAAAAAACTATAATTTTTCATGTTAGTAAGAATGATACATGGATAATTGATAGTGGATGTTCACATCATATGACTGGTGACACACCTAAGTTTATTACTATGGAAGATCATGATGGAGGTTATGTTAGATTTGGTAATGATGCTCCATATTCTATGAGAGGAAAAGTTTCTATAATTCTATTGGATAATACAAAATGTGATGATGTCTATTGAGTTGAAGGACTAATGTATAATCTATTGAGTGTGGCATAGCTAAATAACACTGATAACTGACTAGAATTTCACAATGGAAAGGTAAAATTATTTGATCTAAATGGAGGTATGATTTCCACTGGTAAACAATCAAAAGGTAACTTATTCTACCTTGATAATACTACAAAAAGTTTCTTATTTGCTAAAGTTGAGGATGTATGGTTATGGCAT
Organism: Chamaecyparis obtusa; assembly: GCA_027943335.1. Taxonomy (NCBI): domain Eukaryota; kingdom Viridiplantae; phylum Streptophyta; class Pinopsida; order Cupressales; family Cupressaceae; genus Chamaecyparis; species Chamaecyparis obtusa. The sequence continues at coordinate 142,607 of BSBK01007235.1, read as the reverse complement.
AAGAGATTTTGTCATGTGAACTTTGAAAACTTAATTAAAATTTAAAAAAAAAGAATAGACTGAGAGGTCTACCGATAGTGGACAAACCTAAAAATGTCATGTGCAAAGGATGTCAAGTTGGTAAGATGACAAAGTCAAGTTTTACAAGAAAATCTTACACTACACAAGGAATTTTGGATTTATTGCACACTTACCTATGTGGACCTATGAGAACACAAAGCTACTATGGTGATAGATATTTCATTTTTTTCATTGATGATTATTCAAGAATGATGTATGTCATGTTTTTGAAGGAAAAATTTGATGCTTTTCAAATATTCAAGTGGTATAAGGCAAGAGTTGAAAAGGAGACTGAAATATAATTAAAATGTCTAAGATCTGATAGAGGAGGTGAGTTTAATTCTAATGAGTTTACACTTTTCTACAATGAACATGGAATAAAGAGACAAATGTCTACATCAAGGACACCGCAGAAAAATGGTATAGTAGAGAGAAGAAATAGATCAATTATTGATTGTGCTAGGACACTAATGATTGAGAAGGTAGTGTTTCAAACATTTTGAAGAGAAGTAGTCAGTACTACAGCTTATACACTAAACCAAGTACAATTGAAGAAAGGTACAAACAAGACTCCATATGAGATCTAGTATGGTCACAAATCAAATGTAAGTTATTTCAAAGTATTTGGAAGTAGATGTTACATTCTAAAGGATGCTAGAAATGGAAATTTTGTTCATAAAGGTGATGAAGGAATATTCTTAGGATATTCTACAAAGAGAAAGGCTTACAAGTGCCTAAACAAGTCTACTAACAAAATTGTAGAAAGTGCAAATGTAAGGATTGATGAATTTGCATCTAGAAAAATGATGAAGACAACAAAAAGGAACCTAAGGACCATCAAAGATTTGTATATGTTCAACCTAATGTTCCTAATACCTTACCGACAGTACAAAATGAGGAGGAAGATAAATGGAGAGAGCCACCATTGAATGCTGAAAATGAAGAATTGCCACAGTCTACCAAGCCTATTCTAGTGTTGGTTAATAGTTTGTCCTCCCATTAGATTTGCAATCTCTGACTCTTCTTAACACCCAAGGTGAGAGAACAAAAGGATGTCACCAACAATTGGGTCAGTGTAAGTCATCTATCACTGCCCTCTGAATTGACAGGTACAGCTCCCTGATTGTGTTTGATATGCAATGAATGTGTTTTTTTATTGATCATCAAATTTCTTCTTATGAGTTTTAACCAAATTGTTTGTAGGCATAAACAATTCAGGCAAGGATAAAGCGGATAACCTATAATCCCCAATGGAATGTTGATCACAGATTATCATGAAGACTATCTTCTAACTTAAACCTACCTACTCTAAGAATGCATATCCTACTAATGAGAATAGAAGCAGAATCATATATAGACAACCAATAGAATTGCTTATACTGCAACTACTAACGTGAAATGGAATTCAAGAAAGAATCATAGCTTCATATATAATTGTACTTTCCATTCAGATGCATCTAAATAATAGGGTGAATAGGAGAAGAATCATACATGAAAGGTAAATGGAATTACTTTCACTGCAATTACCAACATGAAATAGAATCCAGCAAGCAATTATAGCTTCACACACAATCGTTCTGTCTATTCAAATGCAAAATGACAACTACCGGTACAACAAACATGAAATTAGCTAAGTAAATGGAATCACCCTTGCTTCAATTGCAAGTTTGTCGACCCTTTCATTCATTTTCTTCATAGTATTTATACAATGCTTATAGGAAATGATTCATCTTCCAGAATTCAAAAAGACAAGATAGAAAGAGAGAACATCTCGATGATAGAATTTGAAAAGCCAATTACTGACATGAGAATAAGAAAAGACATTATAATTATGACGCTTCGATTTGAGTCATTCATCTTCTTTTTAATAGCATCTGTCAAGTCAAATCCATTGGGCTTCTCGGAGTCGAACTATCTTCCAAACAATAATCAATCCGATCTAAAACTGTATTCAACCTTTTTTAAATATCTCAAAAATATCTGGCACAATCTTATAGCTTTTATCATTACCACCACAAGCTACAGCATACAATATTGTTAGGATTATATTCTTCATTCTTTTCCTACCCGTGACCTCAGTCGAAAGATCTATCATCCATATCCGCCTCGGTTCTTAGTCACTTTTGACTTATTCATTTACGACAGTTGAAAATTTATGTCATCTTTCAATCTCTTTATTTTCCTTAAGTCTCGGGTCCCACTTGACAAGTTTCTCATCAGACAGTGGTCGTATGATTGCGAGAGGAAAGAATATTCCTCACGATCATACGCCAGTCGTAGATCTCCTGGCAGTGGACCCCTACGCTTTTCCACTTCTAAAAAGGTAAAATTAATGGTTACCTTAAGATCTTATACGTCTAACATATCCTACGCGAAATCATGCTCACCGTCGATTCTCTACAGATGACAGGACCCTTCTGACAACCCGCCAACTCAGTACTTTGTGGACCAATCATAGACTACCATATATGTTTGTGAAACATTTCAGACCCACTGCTTTTACTGACTTTACACCTGGAGAATCAGATGGATGACGTGTGATCTAATGGGCTCACAAGATTCTACGAGATCATACGCCATCCATTAATTTGGAATCTTGGCTGATGTCATAAAAATTTGACCCCAGCTTACTGCATGAAATACTACAACAAATCAGGAGCTGCCACATCAATTAATTTGACTAGTCACACTCATCACCTCAGTTATAAAGTGATACCAAAGATGGGCCCACTGGGACAGGTGGCACCTTGTCATTATTTTGCATGAAATAAACATCATGTAACTTTTTTATGCAAAATAACGACAGTCGTAGATTCTGACTGATCATCAACCACGCTGAACGTTAACCTTCTGATCAACCGAGAAACAAAATGGATCTTTCTGATCAGAGTTGCACATTGTTAGAATGAAGTCCAGATATTTCAATACTGGCTCTGTCATTGCTTCCGTTACATGAAGAATCTTTCCTTTGATATGTTGTAAACATCTTGAGATCACGGCTTTCAAGCACCATCCTATTTTGAAAAGAAAATCATTTGGAGCACCATAATCTTTGCCGGATTGGGAGCTACAACCTACCCAAATAATGAGACCTTAAACAACCCACCCGGCTAAAACATGAAGGAAAATTGAAGAGAAACCCAGCAAAGATTTCCTATCTTAGAGGAGATCTAGACCTAGACTTTACATGACCAGTCCTGACTTGTAATATAAGAGTATCACTTTGACATCATGGAAAGAGGATAAGAAGTGAGGCAACATCTAGCAAAGTATGTGAGAAGACACCACTCATCAAGCAAAATTATTGGATACAAGAATGTTGGAGTTATGAAAATAAGTAAGTTAAGAGATAATACATGTTTGATTTCTGAATTTGAGCCAAGAAAAGTAAATGATGCATTGGATAATGAAGATTGGGCTAAAGATATGAAAGAAGAGATAGACTAAAATGCAAAGAACACATGGACTTTGGTACTGACACCTAAAGATAAAATGTTATCAGTTCTAAGTGGATTTTTAGATACAAATTAAATGAACATGGAGATGTAATCAAAAACAAAGAAAGACTAGTTTGCAAAGGGTATGCACAAGAAGAAGGTATTGATTATGGTGAGACTTTTGCACCTATTGCTAGATTAGGAGTTAGAATTCTAATAGAATATGCACCTTATAAGGGATTTAAATTTTATCAAATGGATGTTAAGTCTCCATTTCTTAATGGTATTCTTGAAGAAGTTTATGTTGAACAACTTGAAGGATTTGTTGAGAATACTAACAAGAACATGGTATGCAAACTACACAAGGCACTATATAGTTTGAAACAAGCACCCCGAGCATGGTATGAAAGGTTGCATTCATATTTAATCAAGATTGGATTTCAAAGAACAAGTGACAACAACAATTTGTATCTGAAGTGTGACAATAATGATAAGATTTTGATTGCTGAAATATTTTTTGATGATATTATTTTTGGAGGAAATAACATATTATGTAAATCTTTTTCTGAGGAGATGAGAAAGGAATTTGAGATGTCCATGATAGGAGAGATAAATTCTTTATTGGACTACATATTCAACAAGTCAGAGATGGGATCTACATCATACAGTCAAAGTATATCAAGGAGATCCTAAAGACATTTGGTATAGGAGAGTCAAAATTGGTTGGAACACCAATGGCCACTGGTAGAAAATTGTCAAAGGAAGATGAGTCAAAGGAAGTAAATTAAACACTCTACCGATCATTGATTGGTAAGGTACAATATGTTGTACTTAGCAGACTTGATATTACTCACACATGTCTATAGTTAAAAGAATATTTAGATATCTGAAAGGGACTGAAGATTTTGGTTTACTATACAAGAAAGGAGGAGACTTTGATCTAAATGTTTACACTAATGTTGATTGGGTTGGAAACATTGATGATAGGAAAAGTACAAGTGGAAGAGCTTTCTTTTTAGGAGAAAGATTATTGACATGGATGAGTAAGAAAAAGAGTTGTATAACATAATCTACTATTGAGGTAGAGTATGTAGTAGCAGTTATGAATTGTGCAAATATTGTATGGATCAAATAGCTACTTGAAGGTATGCAAGAGGAGACTACCAATCTAGTTACTATTTACTATGATAATACAAGTACTATCAACATATCAAAGAATCTAGTAATGCATTCCAAGACCAAGCACATTTCTATCAAGTATCATTACTTGAGAGAACAAGTTCAAGACAAGCATGTGATATTGGAGTATGTGAATTCAAAGGAGCAGATAGCAGATATATTTACCAAGACACTACTGAAGGATTCTTTTGAGTATCTTAGAGGTAAATTAGGGTTTCTTCCCCTATCCAATATTCACTAAATCATGATGCATGATGCATCAATTCAAGGATTCATTAGAATATCTATTTTGTGAGTTTATGCTAGTGTTCACTCTTTCGGTGATGCTTGAAGTTGTGAAAAAAAAATAATGTATGCAATGAGAAATTAGTACATGCTAGGCATGATCCACTACCTGAAAAAAAATTTAGGATTATGTATCTTTGGCATTGTTGTCAATGAGGGCGAATAAGCAATTTATTACAGAGAGAGAATGAGTGATTGATGATTACAAGGAGAATAAGCCAATGATGATTATAAAGAAAGACCTAGAGAATACAGATAAAAGAAAGATGATACAGTTTAGAGGGAGAAAAGGACAAAACACAGTGAATGAGAAGACTGAAATATAGAGAGTTATAATTGATAGTTTTACCATCATCAATTGACAGTGTTTCCATCAATGCCAAAGAGGTAGATTATTAACTTAAGGAAGGTTGTTAATTAAAACTAATGGTGATGATGATGAAGACCGATTGAGATCAGAGGTATACAAGATTGTAGAAGGATTAGATCAGTTATTATTTAGTCATTGATGTCAAACAATTGATTTATGTTTTATATTGAGTTGCCATATTATTTAGAGTATGATATAATTTAAGTGAGTTAAGGAAAAGGGGAAGTGAAAAATTTTTGAAGATGAAGAACTTAAATGGGCAACTAATATAGATCAGAAAATGATAAGGTTAGAAAGATTTAGTTATTTTCTACTTTACATTTTATTATATTGAAAGTTGATAAAATAAGTTGGTCAAGTTGGTAAACAAAATAGTTTGGTTACCGAGCAGGAAGAAGTTATTCAGTAAAGGGAAAGTAAGTTTCAGTAAAGTGAAAGCAAGTCAAGACACCTAGTACATAGATAAATAGTTACCGAGAAAAGAAAATAGAATTTTGGTTGAAGGAAAAGGAGTTAGCCACCGAGAAAGGAACAAGATATTAAATACAAGGATCAGAATGACATTTAATGATGAACCACAACAATCTAGAAGATTATAAGGATGAGGAAGAGTTAGTTAAAGAGATCTACGATTAGAAAAATTTAAGGTGATGATCTATGGTAAAGATCTAAGTGGCAAAAAGTGAAGGTACAAGTTCCAAGAAATGATCAAGTTCTGAGGTGATGATAAAATGTTTTACCAAGTTTCAAATTCATTGAATTAGTTCAAGAGGATGATCTGACAGTTGAGAATAAATAGAGGAAAAAGTAATAAAGAAGATTAAGAGGCATAATAGAGTCTATATAAAGGATGAAATTGTATGAAGAAAAAGTTGGCAAGTTAAAAGGTGGATGTGTAACTGACTGATGTAGTGAAGAAGAAAAAGGTTGAAATATGAGTCTGCAAGTAGTGATTGATAAAGTGTTAAGGCCAATGAAAATGATGGAATGAAGTGAAGACAAAGAGCGCATAAGGGATCTGACTAAGAAAGAGGTAGTTGTAGATTTATAGATCAATTTCTATACTATTTCTTATTAACATTTGTAGCAGAAAAATCTCTTAACTGAGTAGACTTGACTACCTTATTGTAAAACCTTGAGAGAGGTGACATTCTAGAAGAGTGTTTAAAGACCTTTAACCAAGCCACTCCTAACAGGGTGAATCTCCTAATAGATCTAAGGAAAATCCCCTAGCAGGGTCACATTTAACAATGTGTATTGTTTTCTTTAAAAAGATTGTCTTTTAACCAATCATGCTTCAGAAGAGTATTTTCTTTGGTGGGTGACAATTCCCATAGTGGTTTTTCCCAAATTGGGTTTCCACATTAAATAATGGTGTTATATGTGTTGAGGTATTATTGTTATCTCATGGATCCAGAGGGGTGGTTTGCAATCTGAGGGGAATCTCATCGATTAAGGGTTCCCTCCTACTTCTCGAGTTGTATTTGTTTCAGTTGTTATTTTTAAAAGCATGGACTTTAGAGTATTTAGGATGACTCTTTTGGTGAAAAGAGAATACAAATTCTTCTTCTGATATGTCATTGTTAGAACTCTCTTTAGTCATTGGCTCATAAGAATCAAAAACCATGGCATTGAAATGCATCGAGGGATTGCCAAATTTTTGGTTTTGTTGATTGTCAACTTCATTCCTATATTCATTATTCGTATGGCTTGCACTTTTAGTTTCTATAAAGTTAACCTCAACTAAATTATAAATATTGGCATTGTCAATAGATATACTCCCATTGTTGGGTCGTGTGTTCCAAGGCCTATTGGTTCATTTTTGTCCAAATTGTTTATCTTACAAGGTGTTACCATAGTTATTGTTGTTGTTGTAATTATTGTAATTATGGTTCTGATTTTGCAGATAAAGATTTGGGACAGCAGATGGTCATTGGTAGTTCCCTTGGCTTTGAGATGGATTTAGTTTCATTCTTGTAAGTTCACTAGCTAGTTGTGATAACTTGTCTTCTTCACCACATCTAAAGTGCTCACCAAGTTGTTATTGAGTTCATTTGTAATAGCAGCCCTTTTTCTCATAGAGTGATGCCTTATGTGAATCATATCTCAGGTACATGATGGAAAGTGGTGTGGGAGCAACACATGAAGTTAGGATCTAGTTGAGCTTTGGAGCGTGATGAACTAGAGGCTGGTTATTAGCCACAAATGGATTAACCATGGTTGTGTTTCCCAATGAGGGCATAGCACCATAGTTTCCACTAGCTTGTGGATCCATTTGTTGCATGAATGTAATGACCTCATTACACACCTTTTCCAAAGTATCTATGTCTGTCGGTGGCAATATTTTTAGAAAGATGGATGTCAAAGGATCCAAGGTTCACAGATATACTTGTATGGCAGCCCCAACAGGCATAGTGTAGGGATCTCTGAGTCTCTAATGTATCTTATGGAAATGATGGTTGAACATTGCAATTGGTTCATTGTGATCCTTTCTTTCAGAGATGAATTGATGATGGAGAGTGGCACGATCAATGTATAATTTGAATTGGCTGAAGAATTTGGTCTCAAATTCAACCCAACTAGTAACAAACCCTCATGGAAAATTCAAGTACCAATTATACGCAAATTCTCCCAATGTGTACAGGAAAGGATGACACGCAACATCTTGGTGTACAATCTCCTTACATTTTCATATTTCTTTGAAAGCATGGATGTGTTCCTCTATTATCCTAGATTCAGCATAAATGAAATGTGGACAGAACTTTTCAAGGTTCTTAGGTAGTTCATGAAGTTGGCCTTGTAGATATAGTGGAGAACTTTGTGCATTTTCAAAAAATTCCATCAGAGGTAGTGGTGGGATAGCGATAAGTGGAGCAGCAATATGTGGAAATAGTGGATGGTTGTGCAGAATCGATTGATGAGGAAGAACTTCCTTTGGCTTCTCTTTATCGTTGTGAGATCTACAAAATTCTTTGAGTTCTAGGAATTCCTCCTGTTGGGTGATGATCTAAGGACTTGTTAAAACCTCTCGGGAGAGAAAGATCCAATATTTCATGGTCTCCCTTTTGAGGGCCCTCCTTCTAGCACCACTTTTGTTGAGCATCATTTTTACACGAGTTGATGACTAGGAATTTGGATGAACAAATTTCCCTCTTGGAAGAATGATGAAATCAATCTCAAGGTTCCTTTTAGGTTAGGTCTCAATCTTCTGGATAGCTCAATCAAAGATAAATGTGAAACTATTCACGAGGAGGCCTTTGCTGGATTGATCTTGGAGAGGCTGCAAAAACAATCTTAAAAATGAATGATCTTTTTCTACTTTTTTTTAATCTTTTAATGAAAATAATTTCTGAACATGCAAGTTTAAATTAATCTCTTATGATCAATTTTTAGAAAATGGAAAAAAAGTAAGGTAATGAGAATTGAATGAAAATTGTAGAAAGTGAACCTAACAGACATAAACCATCATTACATAAATTTGCAAATTAAATTACCACAAAGATGGAGAAAATCCATAAAATAGATTTGAATAACTCACAACCCCAATTTTGCATATGCAATCATCAATAGAAATAAATGTAGATGTAATATTTGTCAAAATTCATCAGATCATGAAGCCACCACAAATGTACACACACATATGACAAATTTATCTTGAAGCTCCGAAGAAAAATCTTTCCAATAATTCATCAAAACAAGACAATGCAGCAATGATAAACACCAGATTAATAAATTCACATATCAAAATCACCATACAATCAATTATTTCTTTGAAGCAAAAGAATGAGCAAACACACATCCATAAACTTTGCAAAGATAGCAAAAATTATCCCACCATGATTGAAGCACCAATTATATATATTTGTATTACAAAGTAATCGACCATAATTACATTGTTCATTTATAATTTATAGGGCTTCACCCTATAGGGAAATCAATAAATTCATAGCTAGGGTTTCAGGTACGCATGAAACTTGGAAATAAATATAAAACTAAATCTTACTGAAATAAAACTACTTTTAAAGCAACCCTAAACTATCCAACAAGGATTTAAGCCATGTGCATTACAATTTCAAAGCCTAAAATGCATTAGAAAACTCAAAATTTTCTCTAGAGTTCCACCGTTCTTCTTCACATCCTTCTTCAGAACTTGGAGTTATTCCCATAAATCTTCATCATGGTTCCTCTTCAAGATTCTAAGTGATAGATATCCTCAAGGCATGCAAAAATGACCCAAAACATGTGGTCAATCATACTAAAAATCCATTATGGAAGACTAGAAGTCTTTGACAACAACGACTCAAAAATTTCAGACCCTGAGCCCTACTCCGAAAAATAACTCTTGAAAAAATGACTAAGTCAAAACTCTATCCTGGGAAAAATTACAGAGTTTCAAAGGCCAAAAGGATGAAAATCTTGAACTGAAAATTTGGATAAGTGTTAAAACACTTCATGCAAAAATCGACTAAGTCCAAAACTGAACACTTAGTCGCTAGAAAGGATTTCTGGATGTGCCTTTCGGAGCCTCTCTACTATCTCTTGGACTTCTTCAAAATCTGCCATTTGGATACTCCCAAGGCATTGTTGTTGCTTCTCTCTGAAGGCAGCCAATTCAACAGTAAAAGATTGTATCTCCTCCTCTCAAACCAACATCTTCTACATATCCTCCTTTTGATAGAACATCTGTTGGAGGTCATCCTTCGTCTTTACACCATTCAAAATTTTCATGAATTGATGCATGATGTCCTTTATAGGGTACATGGTTTGACTATCATACTAGTGGCATTTTGAAATGTCTCAAAAGAATGTTAATTTAATGCAATGAGAGACATTCTCCTAGTTCAATTACTATAAAGTGTATAAATATTATAAGCAATAAGTGGTTTATGGTACATATTCACCATTCATTTTCATTGGGCACTAAATTGAAAAGTATTTTTATCATTTTCTCATTGTTCTCTAGGAATAGAAACAACTTCTACATTTCAAGTTTCCTAGAATAAAATATTGGCTATCTTTAAGTACTACTATACAAAATCAAATTGTATCAAACATGTTTTAATTTGTGTCAAGTGAAAAGTTAAATGCAACTAATTTACCAATATTAAATTTTGAATTTTAGAAAGAAAGGGGAAAAGTCTACACCATGAAACTATCCATATGTAAACAAATGAAAAGATCTAAATAACTAATAAATAAAGATAGTTCTATAAATTAAGTGTTATAAATTAAAAAGTAAGATGCATTAATGACTTAACATAAATAGATAAAAATTTGTATAAGAAAATCCAACTTTACTTATTATGGGTATATTTACATATAATTTTTTTCATCAAATAAATTTAGACTAAGGGCATAATATACACATTTTACTTTTATACTTGAAAAAGTCACAAGCCAATATTTTTTAAAAAGTTTTCAGGTACAAACAGAAAAACCACACCTCTTGTAAAGAGCTCCAACAACAGTACACGAATGAATGAAAGTTCAATGCACCGACTGAACATCACTTTCAAATTTCAATGCACGAGATTGTTCAAAATTAAATGTCAAAATGTTTGATTCGAAAACAAAACCACAATTCTCAAAACATTAAATATCATTCTATGTTTCCATGTTTCACACTATAAAAACACACCCAAAATTAATTCATTGAAAGTTCAATGAACTGTCACTTTGAAATATCAAAGCTACTCAAGACGGAAGAATTTGTCAATAATTAGATTTGAAAATGTTGCATTCGGAAAAAACAAATCATTTTCACAACAATAATAATAATAATAATACCCTTCATTTCTTTGTTTCACACTATATAAGGACTGACCAAAATTTAGCCAGAGAAAATTTCCAAGTCCTCAGCCCTTCGTACACGTCTTAACGAAAATGACTATTGACTTGCAGAGTTAGCTTGTTGGAGGACGTTGTGTAAGGGTAAAGAAGTTACGAAACGTCTCCAATTTATGATTCTCTATTGACTCTTGACTTTCATAACTGGGAGGACGAGATTTAAGGGTGAGTTTATATTAATTATTATGGTTTGGTTGTTGGAATTGATTTGGAATTGGAAAATAGGAATTGGTGAATTGGTATAGGGCAATTTTAATTTTGGTACAAAATGAGCATTCTGCCAATTCATCTCAGAATCTAGAATTAGAATTGAGGCATGGAATTGGAATTGAGAATTCAATTTTGAGAAGGGAAACCAATTCCAGGGCAATTCCAGCAACCAAACGTATTGACGCACTATATTTCCATTCTGATTTGGTGTCTAGATCTCATTGTGTGCATAATTACATAACTTTCTAAATTGGATTGGTATGTAATAACCTATGTTGTTACATTTTTCCTTAATTATGTTTAGCAAATACATGGAGGGAATCATAGTGTCTTTCATTTCATTATGTTTATATTCCTTCATGGTATTCTAACATGTGGCATTATGAGGACAACCAACATATCTCTCCCTTATAAGACATATTTCAAGACCTTTATGAATAATTCATGTGGTTTCATCATTCAAATTTTAACAAAATATATGGAGTATGTTGACGAGCCTAAAGATAATCCTTCTAATTCCACTCCTATATTGCCTACTAACCCTAATCTAGCTCCTAATGATCCCATTGTATAAAGACCTAGATCTTCTCTTTCTCATCCTACTCTAATGAATACTATTAAGGAGGCTAGCCTATGTAACTCCTTGGATGACCATAGAAAATATTTCATTTATCAAGACATTGTTCATAATCTGGATGCTAGACATTTCTTAGATGATTTTTCTCTGAGGATATTGAATAGACAAGACAATTTGGATAATCCTCCTTATTCATTGTCTAAATATGATAATAATAATAATAATAATAATCGTGATAGGGATCTTCCTAAAAAGCATATTCCTATCTCTATTCCTCCTTATACCACACACTCTCACAAATCTCAATATGAATCTCCTTCACCTTATACAATCAAGGCTACTTACAATATGGGATATGACATCACTACTTAGCAAGGATATAGTAGTCTAGACATTAGTATTAAGGTTCCTATTTATCTTCCTAAATAATTCCACTAGTGTGCTCTATGTTTTGTATCTCAAGGTACCACTTTACCTCACTCATCTCAACCAAAACCTCCTCTTCATATTCTTTTTCCAACTGCATCTAGTTACACATCACTTTTTGATGACTACTTAGCATTAGCCAAAAGAATCTACTAGAGTAGCAAATATAACTCTCAAATATGATTTCCTTATAGAAAATTTCCAAAGAACCAAACACCTATCAATGGTTAGTTTTATTATTTCTTTCATGATATTAACAGACATTCTCTTCGTGACTATGTTGAATTTAGACACTTTGTTCAAGATTTGGTTGATAGATGTCTTCTTCATTTAATGCCAGATCTTTTACATTTCCTTAATATCAAAGAAATACCTTAGCATATTATTTTCCTATTATGTTTCTCTCAATTATTCAAGGCTCCTTGCATAATGTGAATTAAGGGCATCATAATAGGAAATCCATCTTGCTCTATTAACTGGAGGGAAAGGTAACATTAACTTCTATTTCTTAACTCCTTCCAAGGATCCAATATATCTTTCTTGATCATCTATTTTGTACTATGATTTCCTCCCATGTATGGACTTATTGTTCAAGATCTTTCTCCTTAATGAGATTAGTATCCTCCTTACAATTGCTTCCTTTTTTGGAAGTGCATATCTTGTACAACTGGGCTGACCACTAAGTTGACATAATGTGGCATCCTTATTCTTTCTTCTCACTTTCTTTCTCATCTCTTCGTGGATTGGTATTATTTAATGATAGTACATCCTTTTTATGTATGAGATACTTTTTTTTACACAAGATACTTTCCTTAACAATATTTTTCATAACTCAAAGGGTATGTTTATCATAAGTAATCATTCATATCATTTATCTTATTCATCTTTTCCTTGATGACTTTCTTACTTTATTTAATATGATATGTTTGAAGAAAATATGTTTGTTTTATATTTGGATTTTTCTCTGGTTTCTAGCTTATATTTATTGGAATTGTACATAAGGATCGATGCACAAAGTTGGGTACCAATTCCGTGAAAGTTCGTGGCCAAAAGATTTTGGCACAAGAAACGGACACCCATTTTTTTAAAATCGGGTGCCCGTTTAGGTTCTGGAGCCTGATCCATATTTAAAAATCGGGCACCCGTTTAATAATAGGGCACCCATTTTGTATTGGGCATCCAAAGAAAAATGGGCACCCGATTTTGACAAAATGGGTGCCTGTTTGTTTACAAATCAGGTGCCCGTTTCGTAAACCTATTTAATTTTTTGTTTTAATCATTTTCCATGTCATTTTCACAACTTGGAAAATGGGATTACATTTTGCAGAGCATGAGTGCCTGTTTCAACTTATCCTCCTGACCCCCTCAGCCATTTTTCTCCTATTCCAAGTACGTAATATTATTTTTTATTATGTTTTAATTATTATTTTCATAAAAAATTGTAGTTTCCAATTATTTTTAATTTAAAAATGTAGTTTAATGTTGTTTTATAATTTATCATATACATTTAATTATATTTTATATTTCAGTTAGTTCTTTTTAGTTTTAATTTTACTTTGTGAATTATCGTACCAAACTAGAAAATTGTTAAAATGTTTAATTTAACCCTACGTAGTAAAACAAAAATGTAAACCTAAACACAATTGAATTACGAAACCCTAAGTAGAAAACCAAAACATAAATTTAGACATGTAAATAAAATAAGAAACCATAGCTAGAAAAAAAATATTTACCTAAATAGAACTAAAATAAAAAATTGTACCTGTAGAAAACGTAAACCTACGTGCATATTTTTAAAACAAGAAACTCTCTCTCTCTCTCTCTCTCTCTCTCTCTCTCTAAAATGTTAAAACATGTTCGAAATCAAAACCTTTCAAAACATTGAGATTTAAAAACATCAAAAAACTTGGAATCATTTTTCAACCTTAGGTGTACATTCTTAAAAAAAACATTTGAACATTTGTCTTGATTGTCTTTGTAACCTGTAAAATGTTTAAATTATATATGTTAATTTTTAAATTATGACACATAATTATTTTTATTTAAGTCTCTCTGTGTGTGTGTGTGTGTGTGTGGTAAACAATTTAAATTATTTGTTAATTTTTAATTATTTAAGTCTTTCTTTGTAAGGTAAAATGTAATTTGTATGTCAATTGCAAATTTTCATGTTTTTATATGTACGCGGATTATAAAAATGGATGATTTTAACATTGATGAGCTTTTAGGTGAGCAGGCACCACCACCACCACCACCTCCACCTCCACCTCCACCTCCACCTCCACCTCCACCTACAAAGTTGAGAGACAGTATTAGGAGAAATGTAGAGGTCATAATAAGAGATGTATATACTATTAGGCATGATCTCCATCCATCTCCCCAGCTACTACGCCTTGCAGATAGCATGCAAGGCATAGTACATTTTGTACATACATTATACTTTGAGCTTGATATTTTTTAGTCATGGAGGGAGAGTGTACGTGGATATTATGATGACGGCCTCTCTTATAAAGAGGTCAATAATTTTAAAATTACAAAAATTAAAATGACATGTTATTTTTTGAACCCTAAAATGGGTGAGGAGATACTTGGCAAGAAGCCACATATTTTTATTAGATTGTGTCGGTACCCTGATATAGAAGAGCATTTTTGGGAGTGGTGGTGGATGGTATTCTACCATCCACCACATGCTAATCATGAGGTACCCCTTTAGTTTTTGAAAAAATTATGGGCTGAATTTGAATTGGGTAGGAAACCCAATTACTTTGACATGAGAGCATTCCAGGGGTTTCGTTGAGGCATGCCACAGGACAGGCCAGGGGCCAAATTGAGTGATAGAACTAAAAATTATGTGCACAATGAGCCCCTTGTTCCTCTTCATTCTCCAATAGGTCCTACACATGTCCATCATCGAGAAATACAATCAAATCTCGATTCATTGAGTGTCCTTACAGGAAATTTGTTATAGTACTTGACCCAAGTGAGGGCTTCCCCTAGCATAGCACATGTTTGCACAAGTTGTGGGGATCTATGTAGGGGTCTCCAGATTGATGTTGATGTTGTCTATGCTTCCCATGGTGGATATGTTGATGAAGATGGTGGTGGCACACATGGTGATGTTGGAGATGATATCACATCATTTGTTGATTTTCTCAATGCAGATGATAGTCATCCTGCACAGGTAAATTTTATTATAATTGATATAGTGCAATATTAAATTTCATATTTATAAAATTATGAACCATAACGTGTGGATTTTTTGGTGAACAGAGGAGGGTTGACCCTCCATCATTCATTAGCCATCATCATATGACATCCACACCTCAAAATCTCAGTGCCCCATTCATGGTATCTTGGTAAAGTCTTCCCTTTTAACACTTGATAGTCACTTTCTGGGGTTCTTTCTTGGTTCCTCGAACTTGAACTTGGTGAAGTAGTGCATTGGTATCTCAACTCTGTGAAATTTTGCACATAACTCCATGTTTGCACTGTCTTTAAAAAGTTATCAAGATTGTCCAAATCTATGATTTTCAGCTAGCTAGAAAATTTTACATCATCACATGATCAATAGAGATTATCGAGCGTCATGCATGTCAATTACATAGCACAAAATATTCTTCAATATACATATCTCTTTGCTAGGCCTTTTTCATTATATTTCTCATTTCCTCAAGCATGGGGACAAGAACAGCTAACATTAAGAGTAGCTCTACATTACTTAACATTCGCAGCAATGCGAGAAATTTTGGTAGCACTGCTTCTTCATGACTTGAGTTAATTAGACCAAGCAACAATTGATATTATGAAAAAACTCGATGCGCTGGTCCATCCAAAGAGATCCATCTGGTATCATTATCGTTAAGAAGCTTGTTCCCCTTGGTTAGTCTTTCAAAAAAGTGTTGAAATTCCCTCAACCATTTCAGACTTCAACAGAAGTATTTGTAGAGCTCTTTGATTAAAAGTTCAATTTTTTGTACTAGAGCATGCTTTTTGATAACTCCAAAAGCTAGATTCATTATGTGGGCCATACAATGAATGGGAGTAACATAGGGTGCACAAGAAGATTGTATCTTTGTGCAAAGACCGCCCTTGTAATATTGCATTACTAAAGCTCCATCTGCTCCAACACACACCAACTTTTGGCAATTGTCATGTCATTTATACCTCCATATTCAATTAGAGAACTCTTTACTAGTTCAAATAAATTTTTTGTTTCTACATTATCCTTCATTTTAGCAACAGTTAGTAGATGAGGTTGGTGGACAAAATTGTGTACAGTATAAACATGTGTGCATACCCATCAAGTATTATCTACTGCTATAACCTCGTCTAAAGATAATGTAATAAAATTTGACTCTTTAATGTTTTCCTTGAGATCCTCTTTTTCAACCTTGGCAACACAACTTGCCCATTCCCATCCACTGTTTACTGACCGGTGATTGTTAGGATAGTTATGAACTTTCAAAAAGTGTAATAAAGCACTCAATGATGGGTAGTCTATCATAGGATGCCCTATGCTCAAAATATTAAAGACAACACTTAACTGAACAACTTTTCCCATTAGTTCTACTTCCAATGCTTTTTGAAAATAAGCTTCAATAGAGCCTTTAACTTCACCAAGCTTCATCTTTATATTTTATTAAAATTCAAATAATTATGCATTCAGGTAACATGCTGAGATTCCCTCTTTGTTTTCTATCTTATCATTGATTTTTGAACTTCATCTATGATTTTCTTTTCGTAAACTTTACCCATATGCTTCTCTATGTTGTCAATTGTTAGTTGTAACATCTTTTCCTTCTTATTTATCTTGGTTCAAATCTTACATATGCATTCTACAAGAGGCTCACCTTCAATTGGATTGTCCACTAGTTAAATGAGTGGATACTTTGACACCCATTCTACTTGAAAATTCCTTGACATATCCCACATCTGATCTTTTTTTGATTCTCTATCATTCTTTGAATTGTATTTTATTTTCTTCTTCCCTGCACCATCATCTTCTCTAACATTCTCAATCTCATCCAAGTCGATTATATCATTATGCTTACTCTGGGTATTTAACTAAAAAATATTCTTCAAGATCATCATGATCTGAGATATCAGGTTCACTGACTTCTTCAATATGTCATGTAGGTTCATGTTGTGAATCTTAAAAATCTTCTTGTGATGAACTAGCTTCCCGATTTTGGCCAGAAACATTTCCAACACCATGAAGTACGATGATAAGGTTATACATTTTTCTGGCCTCTCTTGGCTTTCCCCATATGCAGGAGCCTTACCCTTATTCTTGTTCGACATCTCAATTCTTCAATGAAATAAAGGCTACCAATGCAAAAAAAAATGTTTACTTGTTTTTTATTAAATAAAAAAACAAGTAAAAATGTTTACTTGTTGAAGAAGTGATAATAGAATTATAATATATATATAAATATGATTCATTGGCCCCAAAATTATGTTTGAGGTCTCCTTGGTCACCACTATTCACTAACTGGTCCCCACTAAATAAGAATGAACTCAAAATTACATATTAGCATAATAATACTCACTTACTTTTGCCTCAAATTCAATTGCATTCACGACTCACCAATGCACTCAAAAGTCTAAAACTTTGCTATTGACCAAATTGAGATATCAAAACTAACAACCAACCAACCAACCTTGAACCGAACCAAATTGTGTACAATAACACTGATCTATGAATGTATTTATACTAATTGTTTTTTGGCAAATTCGATGGGAGGTATTAGGTATACAAATATTTGGTGAAGCCCACATAATTATAACATGTCTTGTGTTATTTATGAGGTGGTTATGGATCATCCAATACCTTGGTATGATTAATAAAGTTGGAAAAAATGTGTCGGTTAGAGACACGCATCCATAAAATGCTAGGCAAATTTGGGGCTGCCTATAAATATATATGTATAAAACTATTGGTGAATATAGGTCGTCCATTTGGGCCCACTTTGAAATTATAGGTGAATATTAAAAATTTGACATGTCCAAAAATTATATTTCATTGGTGATAATGTGAAAGCAATGGAGAAAATTAAATAAACCGATGGGCAATGGGCCCCGGCATTGGACCCAATATTAATAAATTTCGGGCGATAGGGTCAATCCAATATATGTATTATATTTTCCAAATCTCAGGTTGTCGACATGTGACATTCACCAAATGGTGAATAATCACCACAAAAGTTTTTGCTTCCCACTAGGAAACTTTTGTTTCCCCTTAATCGGCAAAAAGAGAAACTTCTTATTTTCATTCATCACCAGAATTTTATAGTGCTTGTAGATAAGTAGAATAATACCATTGTGAAAAATAGGGGAACTAACCTTGTTCATATGTTTTTTGAGGTTGTCCGTCAAGAAGCAACAAAGGTAGTAGGGCACCAAAACCCTCTTGTTGTGCTTGAAGTAGTTCAGGAGAAAAAAAAATCGTAAGTGTAGGCTCTCGTAAACCTCCCATCAATTGTAACATACTCCATGATGATGGTGAGAACAAGCTTCCACAACTCTTTGATTTTTTTGGTATTGAAGTACCCATAAATTGCCTTACCGAATAGCTCGTGTTCTTCATCATCCCTAGGGAAGGTTCTCACAGCCCCATCTAAAATCTTTGTATCATGATAGAAGATCAACCCAGTATGAGGCATACCAATAGTAGTAGCAATGAGCTTAGCTGTGAGCTTGAACCTTCTCCCATACAAAGAGAAATGGCCCTTCTCCCACTACTCAAAAAAATTTGAACAACCATCTTAGCTCTGACATTATCATACCCTTTCCGACGCTCCATGAAAGTCGTAATCTTGCCTTTCAATAATTTATTCCAAACCTTTGGTTCCTCTTCCCATTTTCTGTAATCATCAGGTTCTTTCCTGCATAAATCCCCTCCTATTTTCTCTGAACTATCAGTAATAGAGGAAACCTCAAAAAAATAGCTTTGAAGAAAAGCCCAATTTGACACAATGCCAAACACCCACAAAGCATGAGAGTTAGCATTATATTAATGCATATCGCCTCCACAGAGGAACATGTCCATGCAATAATTAGGGTAACATTGAAAAGTAATTATATTAGTCATTATTGAGAATGTTTCCAACTTTCATCATAGTCTTTTCATATCACACAATGGAAGATGTATCTTGGGGCAATAAGTTTTCCCCTATCAAAATAATAATTTTACTACAATTAATCCCATAATTAGTAAGCATGTCCATGGAAGTATGTAATTTCATGGTAAACATGCTTAATGACCACACATTTAAAGGACTTTATATGTCATGATCTTTTTTTATCATAGTATCAGTAATTCAAGATGGCTTATTAGACCCATCACGATAATTTATTATATTCATCGAGTCCCCTTCCAACCATAAATTATTAAAATTTAAATCTTTTCTAATTGAAAGAGATTTCCAAGCCCCCATAGCTTCAACATAATGACTATATTGATCACCCAAAGGACCAACCACCGCATCCAAAAAAATTAGAATTCTAAATAATTCCCCCAAAACTAGTCTTCCCTTGATTACCCTTGGAAGCTCTGTCAAAGTTAAC
The DNA here is from genome assembly GCA_027943335.1 of Chamaecyparis obtusa. NCBI lineage: Eukaryota > Viridiplantae > Streptophyta > Pinopsida > Cupressales > Cupressaceae > Chamaecyparis > Chamaecyparis obtusa. The sequence goes on along the minus strand of BSBK01007235.1, from coordinate 122,653 downwards.
CTTGATCCATCCAGGAGGGGGTGACAACCAAACAAGCCCTTCCCTAGGGTTAAAGGTTTTGTGAGGGTGAAGGAATATCTTCCATCTTTGCTCAAAGTCCAATTGAGCCCTATGGCCATTCAAGTCAAAATAGTTGAGAGATTCAAAAATCCCTCTGTTGATTTGTCAGCAATCAGAACCGGGGAAGAGGCTTTATCTCTGAAAATTTTGTTGTCTCTTTCCTTCCAAATATACTGGTCAAAAGATATAAGGAACTAAGAGATTCCAAAGCTCAATGGTATTTTTACTAGAGCTTGGACATTTCCATTGAGAGAAGAAATCTTCCAAAGAGTTTGGGAAAATCCAAAAAAAATCCCATTTCATAAGAAAAAAAGCCCAAACTTGTTGGGAGAAATCATAGTGGAGAAACAAATGAAGAACTCATTTTGCATTCCTTCAACAGAGACAACATATGTTAGGGAAAAAGAATGCCCTTCTATGAATGTTTTCTAGGGTAAGAACTTTATTTTGAACAGAAAGCCAGTAAAAATATTAACTTTAGGAATACAATTTTTTAGCCAAGCCTTAGCCCAAAAAGGTCACTACCCATTAATGAAGTGTAAAGAAATGGTAGAGGCCACAAAAAATTTGTCACTCGGGTTGTCACCCCAAACAAGGTAACCTTTGGAATTAGGAGATATAGCCATAGCAGATAAAAGGATATCAATAGACAGTAAAGGGGCATCCAAACTAGAAATCAAGACCCATTCATAATCCTTCTAGTACTTGAATACCTAAACACCAAAGGTAGCCAAGAATTGATCTTTCCACACCTTGAAAAAGGATTTCTCAACCAAGGGAATATCTAGCAACCATCTATCTTCCCAGAATCTGATCTTCTTTCCATCACCTAGTTTCCATCTTCTTCCTGATGGAACCCAATCTTTAGAGAATTAGATAGAGTTCCAAATGAAAGAAACATCCACTAAGAACAATGGATCCAAAAATACCTCTTCAGAAGGCTGAGAGTATAAATATTTGTTCTTCCAAATTTTATTCCACTCCTTATCTTCTCCAAAGACTCTCCAAATCTATTTAGCCAAAAGAGCATTATTGATAACCTTAATTGGTCTGATGCCCAATCCTCTCAACCATTTGGACCTACAAACCTTTTCCCAGAAAAGGAGCAGAATACGGTTCCTCTCCTCAACTCCCAACGAAAGAAAGTGCATTTGGATTTTCTCAATAGCTTCAAAATATTTAGAAGGAATTCTGAACAAACTAAGGGCATAAATAGGAAGGATTTGTAAAGAGGATTTCAATAAGAGAACCTTCCCCACTTGGGAATCCATTTTCCATCTAGCAAGCTTCTTATTGAATATGTCTAGCAAGTGATTCCAGAAAGATTCATGTGGTTTAAGACCAAGAGGAAAACCAAGGTAAGTAGATGGGAAATCCACTTTACCACACTCAATAATTTTAGCAATTTTAGCTTGCCTCTCCTCCAGAGTGTTAATGAAGAACAAAGAAATTTTGGACCAGTTGATCTTCTGACACATGGAAGTCTCATAGGTATTGAGTATCAATTTCATTTCTCTGGATTCTTTGACTAAAGATTCCCCCATGGTCATGGTGTCATCCACAAACTACTCATGAGAGAAAATAAGATCTTTAGAAGTAGGTCTTAGGCCTTGAATTTTACCTTCCCTCAAAAATTTATTAATAAACCTTCCTAACCCCTCTGCCAAAATTGTAAAAATAATAGGAGAATTAGGATCCCCTTTCCTTAGACCTCTCAAGGATTTAAAGAAATCGGAAGGGGATCCATTAATAGTCACAGCCGACAACATAGAGCCAAAGAGTTGACTACAAAGTTGAATCACCTTGTCACCAAAACTAAAGGCCTTAAGTATCTCCTGCAGAAACCCCCAATCCACCCTTTCATAAGCCTTGGATAGACCAAGTTTCAACATAAGCCTTTTCATTTAGCCATAATCAATGATAGAATGTTTTCATGGACCGCTATAATAGAATCAAGGATCTATCTATCGGAAAACAAAACTATTTTACTGAGGAGAGATAATCATGAGAAGAATAGCCAACATCCTAGAAGTGAGGACCTTAAAAATAATTTTATAAAAGGAGTTGCAGAGACTAATAGGTTTGAATTCATTTAGAGAGTCATCTCCATGGACTTTTGGAATGAGGACAACAAAAGTAGCATTAATCTCCTTCAAATGATTCTTGGAGAAAAAAAAATTCTTTAACAATGTCACAAATGTCTTTTTCCACAATGGGTGGAAACTTCTGAAAAAGGAACATCAAAACCCCATCAGGGCTAGGGGCCTTTTCCCCCTCAAAGGAAAAAATCACATTCCAAATTTCCTTGTTAGAAGGAACAATAGATAGGGTTTTTTTATGGTCCTCATTCATAATAGAGGGGATAGAGTCGATAAGTTTCTCCTACTCCAATGGATCAAGATTTAAATCAAAGGTCGGAAGGGAAGAAAAGAACTTGGCTAATTAAAACCTGATGTCCTCATCCTTGGTCAAGGTGCCATGATTTGAAGTAATCTTGTTGATTCTGCTAGCTTCCCTATGCTTAAGAGTGGTCATGTGCAAGTATTTAGTATTCTTGTCTCCAACCACCAACTAGAGAGCTCAGGATATTTTTCGCCAGAAAACTTCCTCCTTAGAAATAATATCATGATATTTAGTCAGGATGTTAGATTCCTTATCCCTTAGAGCCATAGATAAACCCTCCTTGATTTTATCTTGGATTTCCTTCAAATCAATTTGAATAGAAGATTTCATCTAGAAGATATCCTCAAAGATCTCTTTGTTCCTACTCCTAACTTTTCTCCTAACTTGTCTAAGTTTCTTGAAAACTCTAAACATCGCAAAGCCTTTAATGCCTATGTTCCACCAGTCTCTAATTCATTGTTCAAGGGAAGGATTATACTGCCACATTTTTTTCAAATCTAAAAGGAAAGTTCCTTTTACAATTAATAGGATCTGCTGGAAAAGAAATAGGGAAGTGATCGGAACCTATATTAATAATTGCAGAGAGGGAGAAAAAATACCTAGCAAGCCATTCATAAGAAATCGGAGCTCTATCAAGACAAACCTAAATTAATTCATTACCGACTCTTCTATTAGACCAATTGTAATTAATGCCTCAAAGTTGAACATCCATTAGATCTTGCGAATTGATGAACTCCATAAGGTCTAGACGCCCATCTAAATGTAATGGCAGTCTTCTATGTTTTTCATCCTCTTTCAAAGGAGTATTGAAATATCCCATTATGAGCTAGAAGCTATAAGAGAACAGATCCCTACAATGAGCTAGTTTATTCCAGAATTTGGCCCTAGAATTTTTAGTGTTGGGGACATAGATGTTAAAGTGATAACCCATGAGAAATCATCCCTATAATTATATATTGAAATGCATCGAGAGAATATCGTCTGAACCATCCACAACAACCCTAGACAGAGTATTCTAGTTCCAAAATATTTTTGTACCACCAAAGGTACCAACCGAGCTAGTTCCTACAACACTACCACTTTCAAAAATCTTGATATTGGCTAATTTATCAGTGAATATTTTACTCTCCTGAATGAGAACAATGTTCGATCTATGATCTCTAACTAAATTACAAGGCACATCTTGTTTGTGAGGCACATTAAGGCCTCTTATATTCCAAGAAACAATCTTTATATTTTACTAGGGAAAAAGGCGTCCCAGATGGATGGTTGTTTACCATCCACAATATCTTTCATTCATTCTCTCTAGTAGCCTTAATGGAAGGGTATGCCAAGTTTATTGTTTTTGTTTCCCATGTCTACCTTCCTGGACTTTCTTCTAGTTGCAATCCATGTCTGATTTAGATCATTACCTTTTCTATTCTTCTTTTCAACCGTAGACCAGGAAGTCTCCTCCTTCATAACCTTAGGATTTATTGACTATTCACTCACTTTAGGAGTCATGATCATTTCTAGAATGGTGTAACCCTCTTCAATGGGGACTTCAAAGGAATGTAAAAGAAGAGTTTCACCATTTAAAACATTGCGCCCCTGAGCATATTCAAAAATATTCACATGAAGTCTCCCACCAAACTCCAGGGGTGTTTCAACTCTTGATTCACCCCCACCTAAGAACAACACTTGGCTTCGACTTATCCCATTTTTAACCACCTTAGGGGAGCATGGCATTTTCTAGTAAATAACTAGAGCTTGTGAATCAACTGTATCTTCTCCAGACTTAGAAGTCCTAATATCTTATTTGGTCTGAGTCTCCTCCTTGTAAGTCCTTAAAATCCTTCTCTAGAGCTTAACTCCCCATTAGGTTCTTTGACTCTCCACTCCACATTCTATTTGTTATTTATTTTAGGAGGCTCATTCAGGTTATTGTTTTTATGTTTAAATGGCTTCTTTAAATCCTTAGACTTCTTAAAAGGGAAGTCCTTAGCTTAATGGCCTAACTTTTTACAAGAGAAGTACGCAAAGGGAAGAGATTCATACTCAATGGCCTAGACCCATTTACTCAGTTTTGAAAGAAACTTAATGGACAGGGGAAGATCCCTGGACTTGTGAGTGTTGACATAGAATCGAGCATACACCATTCTAGTTTTAGATGTTTTCATTTTCCAATCAAAGTGATTCAGGTTATCAGGCAAGACTTTGACAGTTTTTTTTCTAATAATGATATCTTGGTTATAATGCTTTGGAAAGTACAGGTGTTTGATGACAGTGATATGATTCATAGTGGGTGACAGTGATTAGTTGGATTATAGAGAATCAAAAACTGATATTTATTTTGTAACATGGACAATATGTTGATACTCTTGGACAATTGCTTCTGATGATATCTATTTTGTGAGAGGGATAGTATGTTGATACTCTTTAACAACTACAACATAAAAATGACTGGTACAAGTGATTTGGTTTTCTTTTTGGTTTAGTAGTGATTGTTTTAAAGGGATTGTTATGAGAAATTGATTAACATATTCTTCATGATTGGCATCTTCCCTCGTGGTCCATGATGACTATGTTTTTTCAATCAAGGACAATGGGGGATTTTATTGACTTCGTCACCACCTTGTTTGTCCTTGATGACATCTTAAATTGGTGGTACATTCATTGCCTATGTGGAAGGTTAGTGTATGGGCCCTTGTATATTTGGTGCTTGGAAGTTAGAATGAATCACATGATCAAAATGGTGGACAACACTTTATGGTGGGTACTTAGCATATTCTTTCTGGGCCCTTTGTGACTCTCTCATGGTTAACAATGAATATGTATGTGGATACAATTATGATCCATGTGCATTGTGGTTTTGTCGTGGTTATCGTGGATGTCAAACTTATTTTATTATGGTTTTTGGATTTCAAAATTCATGAAACATGGTTAATGTGAACGATAGGATCATTTGGCCATTTGCAACTTGGTTTGATTATTATGTTTTCAAACCCTAGCAAGATAGCCACTACCATGAAATCTTTTATAACTGTCATCTTTGTTGGATACTCCTTTTTGGGTTTTTACTTTGATGATGTATTTGAGACAAAGAGAAACGTGGTGGTCTTTTATCTAGTTTTGGTGGGATTATGTTAATATTGGCAAAGATATGCAAGTAAGATCATTCCTACCTCTATTGACTTACAATTTTTGTAAATGATATAGTGTTAAACAAACAAAGAAGGTATATGTGGAAGTTGTTTTCAGTTTGAATATGATTTTGATTTTCTATTGAAGAATCTTTTAAAGATTTCATTGTAGGAAATAGTTTCATTTAAAAGAAATTAGCAAAATAATTTCAGATTTTCAGTTGTTAGTACTTTCTAATTATGGAACAGAATTATTTGGTTGAAAGATTGGTGATTTAGGAAAACCCTAACACAGGTTCAGAAGTTTTTATCTATAAAAGTATTAACTAGGGTTTGTATACACCTAGTTTGAAAGATATTCTCATTAATGTGGTGGCAGATTTATTTGGGGTTTTATGAACATTTTTACAGAGGTTCTTTAATCTTGTGTTAACCCACATCAGGTTAGTTACCCTAATACGAGGGTTGACTTTGAAGACATTTCTGAAACAAGGTTACATGATATCATTCAAAATTAAGACATTCTCTTTAACAAGGCAGATGTATCAGTTGTAATATTTCTCTTTTTACTTTTCTTGGTCATATACCTAATCATACACAGTTATGTTCAGGAATTTTAAAAACTGAAAATAATTGTGTGTTGTTATATATATGATTAAAAGAACATGAAAGTGATGTGAGTGTTGAATATCAAAAAAAAGAGATCTCTTGAGAAGGAAAATGAGTAAATATATTATTGGTGACATAAATTTATGTTTTGATATTATTATATATCTTTCTATTCTCAGTAACTAGTGAGTTCATGATTACAAAAATTGTAAGTTCATGATTACTAGTTTCATTGTAAACAGATTGGTATATTTGAATAGGGATTGGTGCTCCTTGGAGTGGGTGCTGCTAAACGAATGTAATTGATTTGGTGCTCATTTTGGATTAATAGAAATTGCAGTTTGGAGTGATTTTTACGCTTGGGGCTTTTCCACTCGTCACAAATCTTGTGTCATCCTATTAATTGTCTTCATTGTGTTTTGGTACATTTCTCTTATATTCTTTCCATTGTTGATAGCCTAGAATATCTCTTATTTTCTGCAATATTCGTAATTCCTAGTTCATGTGTTCGGTTTGATGAATTCTACCAGCAAAGCATAGTCATAACTTTCATATTAAAATTGAATGTTTCTTCAGCACTTTGATAATTTTGGTTATGTTTGATGATCCATTGTAATTATTGAATCATTTTCCTGTTAAGCAGTTTATTGCAATTTATTGCTTGTTAAATTTTAGATTCAACACTTCTGAGAGTATCCTCACTTCTAACAGCAACCCCATTTGCAAAACCTGAAGCATTATGAACCATTCATTATACAGCCCCTTAAGCTCATCAATTTTGATATTTTAAGACAACAACTAGGGACCCCACTCCATAAATTTTATTTTTTATCATTGTCCTATAACGTGGAAACACAAACTGGACTCCATGACCTTTCCTAATTCATTCTTCGATTCCACACCGATTCCCTACTTTCCTTGACTCACCGACTGATTCTACCCTTTTATTTCTTATTTCAAGGCAATAACGCGGAATAAGGCCCTGTCCTAATGAAAATGGCAGCTAATATCTTTTTGAGTGACCTTAGAAGCACCATTTCTATCTGCAAATTTCCCTAGGTAAGCGCGTTTAACCTTTTGTGGGTCAATAGGTAGTGCATTTGCTTGCTGTTCTCCTCAATGCGGTTACTCTTTTGTCGGTCAATAGGTGGTGTACTGGCTTGCCGGTCTCGATGCGTTTGATCTGTAGTGAATCATTAGCGATTACCGTGTCCCATGGGATGATCCTATGTAGCGTGAGATAGCCGGTGCATTGACCTCCCAGCCCTCGAAATTGGTCTTCTTGCTTACGAGACGAGTTGTATAAATGCCTTTCTTCTGCACATTCTCCCACATTGTCGAAATAGATATTACATAGGAGGCTTTTCTGGTAGCTAGCAAGATGACTATTCTCCTTGCTAAAATGTTGATGAATCCTTCAGCCACCAATTCTTCCTGTCGGAGAGGAACTACATTTGCGTCTTCGACAACTCTATGTTTGTGTTTGTATGGAATAACATTGCTGACGAGCACTGCCTACGGCCTCTCAGATCAAGGCGACGTTCTCTTACAGATAAAAGAGTCGTTACACGGAGATTTTCTGCCACACTGGTCCAACGCCTCTGATTTCTGTACATGGCAAGGCGTCAAATGCACATCCACATCGCGCAACGTCGTTTCCCTCGCTCTTCCCAGCCTAAACCTATCCGGTCATCTTTCTTCAATGATTGGGAAGCTTTGCCGCTTGGAGGAGCTCGACCTTTCTGCCAACAGATTAAGCGGACATGTTCCTCCTGAATTGGGGAATTGCACCCACCTTCGGCATCTCAAACTGTCCAATAACTTTTTCAGCGGTGTCATCCCCTCAACTTTGGTCAACTGCAGCTTGCTTACTTTGCTTGACCTTAGTTCAAATAATATCTCTGGTTCCATTCTTCCGGAGCTGGGGGAGCTGTCAAATCTGTCTCAGATTCGTTTATATGCTAACAATCTCTCTGGAGCAGTGCCTGCCTCTCTTGGTAAGCTTGCGAATCTTCAAGTTTTAAGGGTAGGGTATGGTAAACTCTTTACGAGCTCCTTACCACCTGAAATTGGTAACTGCTCAAAGCTTAGGTATATTAGCTTTGCCTCCTCCAATCTGTCAGGTATATTCTTACTGAAACACATTTGGAATCAAAACTCCACACCTATTATGCAATACTATTTGTGCCATGAGATAGCATATCCTTGTGACAATTAAACTTGTTAAAAACAGTCCGCGTGCCAAGCTTATGCTTCTATAACAACAGAGGACGGTGGGAGAAAACGGCCCACATCTGCAAATTGTATTTAACTTAAAAAAATTCTAAAACCCCTTACACCCAAACGCATTTTGTGCCTACCCATAATCATCAAAAAATTTCTTCAACAAATCCATTATGTGCATTTCCAACAGTTGATGCATCCCGTAAAATCACATTTGTAGAGGCAGCTTGAAAACAGCAGGCGTCTTGAACTGTTCATGCGTTCACATACCTTGTCTAGGCAGATTTAAAATGTCTATACCCCTGCAATTACGGCACTCACAGAGATCACATTCCTTTTGAGGAATATGCCATTTTACACAAACGGTTGACATATTGTTAAAGAAGCTCACCGCATGTATATTTCCATATTTGCGCACACACCTACCAGAATATTCCCATTTATAATATATAACAAAAATCCCCCCACTGTCTGATCCATTTAATGCATAACCTGCAAACATTGTGTTTCATGAGACAACATGTCTTACAGTGATATCTACGTGGAACTTTAATAGAAACAAATCCCATGCTCTGTCTCTGAACTTGTATATTTTGCGTACATATCTGCCAGGTCATCTACAACATCGGATAGAAAATCCCTTTCCACATCTTATTTCAACGCCTTCATTCTTCACGCAGGCAACGAGGAGAAAACAGGCAAAGTTGTAGATCTTGGTTTTATTACTGCCATTGCATATGCTAGAAAGTTTCAAACGCCTCCTCGTTAAATCCGTTTGGTGCATATCTTGTAGCCATGGCGCCTCATTAGACCGCATCTCTTTAGACGAGTTCTGTTAAACAATGCACATGCCTTATCTGTGAATTAAGCATTTATGTGTCCACTTGAACAATACCAATTTGTGTCTTTAATTAAGCATATACTTGAACAATAACAGTTCTGGTTCCTTGAGGCTCCTTTAGAGGCAGATTTTCCCTCTATTGAGTTGGGGTTTCTGAGAGTGTCCACTTTGGTGGTGTGCTTCATTTTGTCACTTCCTTCCTCTCTCAACACTCTTATTGAGGTGGAGGTAGCTTCTATAGAGAAGGAGATTTGCTCATTGACTGAGGCGGTGTGGTGTTTCTTGTGGTTCTTCCCTACTGTTGGCTTATTAGAATTGGAACTGAATTAGATAGCGGTGTTCCAGCTGATTTTATCGCTCTTGGCTGCCCCTATGGAGGTGGGATCCTCTTCTATTGAGGTGGAGAGGAGTATGGTAGTTAAGGAGGTGAATCTTGGCTGGTTTTTTTATTAGTAGTGGTTTGGGGAGCCATTCAAAATCAGTTGTGGGAGCCAAAACTAATCTTACGGTGGTTTGGGGAGCCTTTCAAATCCTTAAGGTTTCAGTTGGTTTCTGGATGATCTATCTTCTAAAGCAGTATGTGTTCATGGTTTTGGGAGCCATGATAAAATTCTTGATGTTTGGAGAGTCTTCAAAACCCTAAGAATCTTCTTGATTGGGAGACTTGCTATGATAATTAGGGGAGCCTTGCAAAATTCCCTAGCTTCAGTTGGTGCATTGATGATCAGTCTCTTAAAGTAGTTTGTGGTGATAGTTTTGGGTGCCATGTTAAAACCCAAGGTTAAGGTTTGGGGTGTTCTTCAAAATCACAAGGAGCTCATTGATACAGGTTATGGGAGCTTGAAAAAACCCTTGTTTCACTTTAAGGTTTAGGGAGCCTTGAAAACCCTGTGTTATGAAGCTTAGGCTTCATGTATTTTGTTCTTTTGGGCAGTCGGTTCATTGTAAAGGGTTTTGGTTCCTTTCAAAATCTATTTTTACCTTAATCAAAAATACATTTATTGCACAAATCATCAAGTGTATATTAGGAAACTAAGTAACTAGTTTCACAATGTTTAATACATTAAAATATATTGTATTTAAAAAGAAACTACTAGAGTGTGTGTGTGAGTGAGTGAGAGAGAGAGAGAGATCATATCTTCCCTCTCTATAGTGACATTCTCACTTTCATTCTTGGAGGGGGAAGTAGTATCCTACATCCACCTCATTACTCAAGAGAAAGTAGTTAGTCTAATATTCAAATATGTATAAGACTATCAACACGATTAACTTCAAATATAAAGCATGAAATTATGTTTTCATTTGACATGATCATTAAATGTGTACTTTCATCATTCATAATATTAATGTACATAATATAATGGTTAACCAAGCATACTTGATTTGTAGAAAATGGGGTTTTCAAGTTTAAAACTCAAAATTCACTGTATAATAATATCCATACTAAAGATATGATGTAACAACAAATTTGATTAAATGATATGTAACACATGATAAACACTTGTATTCACAATTAAAATAGTAGTTCTTTAGAGCCACTAAATTAGTGAAACAATAGTTCCTATGAGTGAACCCCAAAATCACACCTCCCAACCTTGTAGGAAAGAAAAAAAAACCCTAGCATAGAAAGAGAAGAATAATTGATAATTTGATTATAAATGATAAATGATATTTATGTTTTATTAGGTACCTTTTCTAACAATTTTCAACGACAATTATTTAACAATAAAAATTTACTTAAAATTCATTGAACATTTTTATAATTGTATTAATAAATTTGATAGACTTCTCTACTAACCTAATACTACTTTCAAATTATAAAATATTTTATATAAATACACTTGATATAACTATTACACTTCATTCAATTGCTCCCTGATTTAAGACGTGGCCCTAGCTCCCCAAAAATACAGATTGTTGATGACTAGACTAGGTCGCGGAGATACCTCCAAGTAAAAATTATTAAAAAAAAAAAAAAAAAAAAAATTATATTACACTTCATTCCAATTCACACATAACCAAGTCACAAAATCTTCTAGTTACGGGATTACTTTCCTGTCCAAAATGAGGCTTTCACCCACTCTGTATTTGTGTTTCTATGGGAAACCATGGCTGATTAGCACTGCCTATGGCCTTTCCGAAGAACGTGATGTACTTTTGCTCATAAAAGAGTCTCTACAGGGTGATGGATCAACAAATTTTCTGCCAGACAGGTCCAACGCCTCTGCTTCATCTGAATTCTGTAACTGGCAAGGCGTCGACTGCAAATCAACATCAACATCCCGCAACGTTATAATTTCTCTGGCTCTGCCCACCCGAAACATATCAAGTCACCTTTCTCCTATGATTGGGAGGCTTAGCCTATTGGAGGAGCTGGACCTTTCCGGCAACAGATTAAGTGGGCATGTTCCTCCCGAATTGGGAAACTGCACCCGCCTTCAGCTGCTGCTTCTCCAGTTCAACTTTGTAAGTGGTGTCATTCCATCCTCTCTTGGTACGCTTGTAAATCTTGAAGTTCTAAGAGCAGGGCAAAATCGCTTTACGGGCTCCTTGCCACCTGAAATTGGCAACTGCACGAAGCTTTGGTTTATCAGCTTTGCTTCCTGCAATCTGAATGGCACAATCCCATTGGAATTCGGCAAACTGCAAAGGCTGGAACAGCTATATCTCTATGAAAATCAATTGAATGGTTTTATCCCTTCAAGCATTGGGAATTGCAGGTCCCTAGTAATGTTTTCTGCTTATAGAAACAATTTACAAGGTCTTATTCCAACAGTGTTTGGCCTTCTCAGTCAATTACAGTATCTCTTTTGTATGATTTCTGCTCTAAATGTTAGTGATGTTGAAGAATCTTTTTATTGTCTTTTTCCAATTGCTACTCCTGATATTGGAGTCATAGATGACAGTATCTCTAAAAAGAGAACTTCTATCCATTGATTTAACAAGAGAAGTACTGTACAAGGAAAAATGAAGCAAAATTATTATTAATTGAATATGGTGTTATTCAAACTTGAAATGATTGTTCTTTGGTTCGAAAAAATCTTTTTATCAAAATATCATTTAAATACAGAAATCTAATATTAATTTTCATCAAGAAACTATATGTTTTATAAAATACTGTTAACTTTGTTTATTTTAATTTGGAAATGTAGTCAATGCCAATCTATAGGCCTGGAAGATTCCACATGAGGTTTAGCTTGTTTGTGTAACCCTCATCGAATTACACACTCCTATTAGCTATCATATAGGAATTCTTTATCTTTGGTTGGTACTTATTTTTAATCTAGTAAATATTTTTTTCCAATGATTATGCTCCAATCAATTTGTTTTGGCAGGTTGTTTTTTAGTCACATATTTCATTGCCATCTTCATTGGTACTAAAACATGCTCCAATTCAAATAATTAATGACTGAATGTCTATGTCAACATCTCATAGTTAATAGTCCTTACATTTAGCCTTTTAACAATTCGTCTATGCATTTTTATTAAATTAGCTTATATTCAGCTTCTATGTTAGTTAAAATGAAGAATTGTTTGTATTGATTCAAATTTATTATGATACAGTATATGGATAATCCTCAAAGCACGGTAGAAAGAAGATTTTTGTGTCAGATACAACAATTGGAAATGCTCTGACAGATAAGTCTATAAAATGTGAAATCAGGGACAACACAATTGAATTGTGTGATAGAATACCTAAAAAGTGTTAAGGAATATAAATCTGAAGATATGCAGTAGAATACAATTTCCTTGGTGATTGATTGATTCTACCACACTCAACGACTATATATATATATAAGTTAGAGGAGTTTAACATGAACAGTCATGACTTATCATATACGATAAGCCATGACTGTTCGTTTAATAAATCAACTTTAACAAAGGATTAACGTTATGTTCCAGCACAAATATTAAACACGAACACAATAATTTAACACTCCCTCTTGAGAGAGAGTTTAATAGAACTTTTCATATCATGATATTTGACCCAATCCAAGACACTTACAGAATGTCAATCATGATGAGTTACTACATAGTAATAATATAAATGTTAAGATGTCCGGTCCTATCCGGGACAAACCCTTCCGGGAGTCGATCTTAACAATTTTATTACCCAACAAATAACATAAGTAACAAGATGTCCGGTCCTATCCAGGACAAACCCTTACGGGAGTCGATCTTGTATTACTCATAAGCAACAAGATGTCCGGTCCTATCCGGGACAAACCCTTTACGGGAGTCGACCTTGAAGCCTGGTTACTGTTGACAAGATCGTCACCTTGACATAGTAACCTATATACACAGAAGATCGTCATCTTCACAAATTTGAAATATTTCAATATTTTATTTTATTCATGAATAAAAATGTACATAATTACATTCATATTTTGATCAAACCGATTTTACCTCTGAAGAAATCTGTCTTTACCTTTGCAAGAGGTTTAGTAAAGATATCTGCATTTTGTTCTTCAGTACTGATGTAGACCAATTTAATGATCTTCCTGTCTACCATATCTCTCACATAGTGATATGGAATTTCTATGTGTTTTGATCGATTATGAAAAACAGGATTCACAGAGAGCTTAATACAACTCTGATTATCACAATGAATAATAGTAGGTTCTAAAGATTTACCAAATAGGTCAAAAAGTAATTTTCTTAACCATACTGCTTCTCAAGCTCCCATGGATGCAGCCATGTACTCAGCCTCTGTAGAACTCAGAGCAACTGCAGATTGTTTCCGACTAAACCAAGAAATCACTGCAGAACCTAAAATGAAGCAAACTCCTGTGGTACTCTTACGATCTGCGGAACTTCCTGCCCAATCTGAATCTGAGTAACCTTGAAGTTGAATTTCAGTTTTGTCATATTTTAGCCCAAGTTCACTTGTACCTCTTAAATATCTCAAAATGTGTTTAGCTGCCATTAGATGTATCTGCTTAGGTTCACACATGAAGTGACTTAATACATTGGTGGCATAGCAAATATCAGGACGTGTGTTTCCCAAAAACATGAGAGATCCAACTATTTATCTGTAAAGTGTAAAGTCTGCAAGTTCTAAATTTTCTGCTTCATCTTTTAACTTGTGAAGGTTAGTTTCCATTGGTGTAGCTAAAGGTTTACAATCTGACATATCAAATCTATTCAGAATGTCAAAAATATATTTCTTTTGACTTAGGAGAATGTAATCTTTCTTTTGAATAACTTCAAGTCGTAAAAAATAGTGAAGTAGGCCCATATCCTTCATGTCAAATTCAGCTATTAGATCCTTCTTACATTTTTCAATAAAATAGTCTTCTCCTGTAATGAGTAAGTCATCGACATAGAGAACTAGAATTATCATGTCACCTTTTTCATTTTTGAAGTATATATTAGGGTCTGCAGTATTCTTAGAGTACCCTAATTTGCTCAAGTAATGATTGATTCTTTCGTACCATGCTCTGGGAGCCTGCTTAAGTCCATAGAGTGCTTTCTTTAACTTGCAAACGTATTTATCTTTGTCATGGGTGAAGAATCCTTCTGGTTGTTCAATGTAAACTTCTTCCTCAATTTTTCCATTTAGAAATGCAATCTTAACATCCATCTGATGTACTTTCCATTCTTTGGAGGCTGCAATGGCAAGTATGGTTCTGATAGATGTGTAATGTGCTACTGGAGCAAAAGTTTCTTCATAGTCAATGCCTGCTTTCTGAGAAAAACCTCTTGCAACAAACCGAGCTTTGTTTTTATCAATACTACCATCAGGTGCATATTTGATTTTGAATAGCCATTTTGATGATACAACTGACTTATGTTTAGGTCTAGGAACAATATCCCATACATCATTTTTCAAAATGGACTAATATTCTTCAACCATTGCTTCCCTCCAGGCTTGATTTGATAAAGCTTTCTCAACACTAATAGGTTCAGATTCTGAGAGTTCAGTTAGAAGTGCAATGTAACATTTTTGAGTTCTAGTTCTTTTGTTCTCTCTAAAGATTTGTGCTGGTTCCACATTGTTCTCTTCAAGTATTTTCCTAGCCCATAATGGTCTCTTTTTATTATTTTCATTATCTGAGCAAGAAGGTTCAAAATCCAGGATTTCTTCTTCATTATTTATAGGTGCTGAATTCATGTCTGAATTTATATTCTCCCTCTCTTTCTCTAGTGAGAGATCTCTATCAAGATCTATAGAAATGTTATCTTCATTATCTGTAGATAAGAATTTTTCTTCAAATTTAACATCTCTGCTTATTTCTACTGATTTATGACCAGGTATATAGATTCGGTATCCTTTGGAATCCTCACTGTATCCTAGGAAAATACCTTTCTTGCCAGAAGGTTCTAATTTAGTCCTCTTCTCTTTTGGTACATGTATATACACGGGACAGCCAAACACCCTTAAGTGACTTAGGTCAAGTTTGACTCCTATGAATACTTCTTCTGGTGTGGTGTTTTCTAGTATAGCATGAGGGCATCTGTTTTGAATATAAACTGTAGTGTTAGCGGCTTCTGCCCAATATGATATGTGAATATTTTGGTCATGCATCATGGCCTTTGTTGCTTCAATGATGGTCCTGTTCTTCCTTTCTGCTACTCCATTCTGTTGAGGATTATAAGCTACAGTATACTCCCTCTTAATCCCAACAGATTTACAATAGTTTTTGAAATTTTCAGAGGTGAATTTCCCACCATTGTCTGATCTAAGAATTTTGATTTTCTTACCAGTTTGGTTTTCTACTAGTGCTTTAAGTTCTTGAAATTTGGCTAGAACCTCACTTGACTCTTTAAGTTTTAAGAAATATATCCATGATTTCCTTGAATAGTCATCCACAAAGATTAAGTAATATAGAGCACCTGAGAAGGAAGGTGTAGACATAGGACCACACACATCAGTATGGATAAGTTCTAGAATGTTATTTGACTTATGTTCACTTGGAGGAAAAGATCCTTTAATGTTCTTCCCTAATGCACATCCCTTACAAATGCTAGAGTGTTCAGATTTTAAGAGAGGTATGCCAGAGGTGATCTTAGACAATGTTGGAAGGGCACTATATCTAATATGACCTAGTCTTTTGTGCCAAATCTCATTATTTTGATGAACATTGTGATTTAGGGCTACCTTTTGTTCATTACATAACTTGTACAAGCTACCTTCTCTGTTCCCTATATGAATGGCATTTTTTATATTAGAATTTTTAGTCCAGAGAAGGACTTTGTCTTCATTGAAGGTTACCCTGTATCTTTGATCCGCTAGTCCAGAAATGGAGATTAAATTTCTCTTGATTCCTGGTACATACAAAACTTCTTTCAACTGTAGAGTTACTCCATCTCTTATCTTTAACAAACAGGTCCCAATTCCTTTTACTGGATAAGAGGAGTTGTCACCAATAGTTACCTCTTCTGAAGAGTTCCCTGAGAAGGTTTCGAATTGATCTCTGAATCCAGTGATGTGTCTGGAAGCACCACTATCTATTATCCACGTACTTTTATTAGAATTTAATTCACTTGCTAAAGCTAAGAAAAGGAGAGAAATTTCAGATTTTTTTACTTCCGCTAGGGCAGCTTGTATTTTTTGTTTTTCCGGGCAATATTTGTGAATATGTCCGTATTTGTCACATTTGTAACATTTTACCATGGAAAGATCCCTTTTATTGAATTGTTTCCCATTGTTAGATTGTCTGAATTTTCTCTTCCTTTTGTGAGATGTTTTCTTGTTGCTTTTAATGTGGAGAGCTTGTAATCAATTTCCATTATTAGACCCCATTCCTCTGGAAGCAAGCCTGGATTCCTCTTGGGTACAATCATTCTTTAATTGCTCGAATTTAGGTAACGGTGGTCTGGTGCTTATACATTGAATGAAGGTTTCCCATGAGGTGGGTAAACCTTTGAGAGCAATTAGGGTGAGTTCAGAGTCTTCTACTGTATTTCCAATGCAGAGCAGTTGGTCTCTTATTTCAGAGATTCTCAAAAAATAAGAAGTGACAGTTTCTTCCTTGTTCATTTTCATATTTAGAAGTTGACTTTTTAATGTTAACATTCTACTGGCATTGTTGATTTCAAATGTGTCTTGAATTATTCTAAACATTTCAAAAGCACTGGTAATTCTAGATATGCTAGGAAGAATTGAGTCTTTCACAGAGTCAATTATTAGTTTTTCGGCTTTATTGTTTCTCCTTTTCCATATTGTCTTCTCTGTTTCATCTTCGGGTATTTTAATATCTTTTTCTATATGCTCTTCTAATTCAAGTTCCATCAGAAGAGATGTAAGTCAAGTTCTCCATGATATAAAGTTAGAGGCACCTTCTAATCTATCTTCCATTCTCATGCATTGAGCCATTTCTGAACAATTAAACTCAACAGTTTTATTAAAAAAATATGCTCAACTGTGTATGTGACTGAATGTGACCTCTAAATCAGGCACAACACAACATGGTCATTATTCACTTGATAGAATTTGGGAGAGAGTATGAAGAACTCAATCCAAATTCCATGGTGAGGCGACCTGTTGCCTCCTATGTGAATGGGGTGTTTGAATACTCTCAGAACGAGAGCCAACAGCCGGGAGACCAATTCAACAATGGAGGATTTGAAAGCAAATATGAGCAAAATGAAACTAAGCTAAGGATGAATGCAATTAATCTAGAAAACTTTGAAATAAATATGAAATGCAGATTTTTAGTTGATTTTGAAATAAAGATGATATTAGACTAAGAACAAGTAAGCAAATTTAATCTAAATGTGAAATGCAATTACACTAATATGAGAAATTAAACTAGATAATGCAATAAAAGAGCTTTGAAAATAATGAGATATGAGACTAAAAAATGCTATAGTGTAGATGCTCTCAAAAATTGCTCTTTTGAATGAGAAAAAGAGGTCAAATAAATAGAAGAGCCAAGAGAAGGAGGAAGAGTTTCTTGATTCGAAACTCCTGACCCTTCATATCCCTTTTGGGACAAATAAGCATGAATTACTTAAAAAAAAGAATGGAAAATGCCACACAGGTGACCTTTCGAATATTTTGAATTATTAATTCAAGAAAAGGTGTCCATTCAAATAACAAGCAATTATTAATTCCTTTTTATGGGTAATTAGCTAAAGGGGGTAGATTTTAATTTAATTAGAAAGCACTTAGGACTTTATAATTAAATTAATTTATCATAGGGGTAATTTAGCTAATAAAGTCAAAGACTTAGGAATTAATTTTAGTGTTTGATTATTGCAATTTATGGTCTTTGCAATTGACATCAAGTCAAATTAAGTCAGATATGAGAGAGAAAATTGCCTAGGGAACTAGGACTTTGGTGATGTAAAATCGAGATAATGCACCAAAATTGATGAAATTAAATAGGTGCCAATTTTGGGGTATTACAAACTGAAGGTTATTTATTTATTTATTTTTTTTCTTATTTCCTTTTAATAACCTGGCTCTGATACCATGTTAAAGAAATGAAATACCTAAAAAGGAATCAGTTTAAGAAATGAAATAGAATGAAGGTAGAATGTTACAAAATGGATTCAGAAGGAGTGCCCTCAAAATCTTCAATTTACTGAAGCACTCTCAAGCATGTATTAAAATTGCAAACTTTGTTTATGTTTTGACCTTCATGGCCGTAGTGGTTGTCTTTTAAGACATACTAAAACATATTATTATGATGCCACATATATTTGTAGTTATCACAAGGGCATGCCTGCAAAATGGCAAAGTATCGATAAGGCACATGAATTTTTGATAGAGTTTCTCCATACTTCAAGCCGGGCACAGCAGAGGACAAATAAAATATTACAGTTGAGGAATACATGTTAGACACATGCCCAATGCATTCTTTTGAAAAAATGGTTGTAACAATATGAAAATGCTAGTATTGAATTGATGAAGCTCAAGTTGTGTAAATATACATGAAAGCTGTGGAATCAAAGATCAGCTTTCAAATTGATAGATATTCACAAGTTATAACAGTTTTCAAAGCTAAAATCTTTAGTTCAATGGGGATAATTCAGGAGGAACATTGGAACATGATTTCAAATATTTTTATTGTACATTTTCTTTAGTTTTGTAAATAGTGGCTTTTGTCACTTTTGGTCAAAGTTAATTATTTGACTTTTTCATGAAAAATGTAAGGTTAATAATTTCATTCATTTTGTGCAAATATAAGTTAGTTATTAGCACATAAAATAAAGTGCTTATAAGGAGACAAATCTATAAAAATTAATTTTGAGAATGTTATAGGGACTTTTTACAAAAGGAGAATTCTAGAGAACTTTGCACAGAAATTGTATGACAACTTTTAGCCTGACATTTTGTACCCAAAAATTTTGAACTTGTATATTTTTAAAAGGGCAATAAAGGATGAATTTAGTCCATTCATTCTTAATTCAAATGACATATGCAATCGATGAAACATAATCATATCTTGGTACCTTGATTTGAATTTGTTAAGATAACGTGTTTCCTCATATGTTGAGATTCACTATCCTTCTTTCATTATTGTATATCCAAACATGCTGTGTTAAAACCCCTTCGTAAACATTATCAGTTGTAAATCTCAAATGGTATTTGTATGTCTACTATTAAGGTTTTTTTATCCATTTTATTTAGTTTTGATGTGTATCCTTTTTATACTTTCAAGTGAAAAGTACAAAAAAAATACAAATACCCCCATCATATGAGGGAGTTTCCCCTCTCAAACATGGAGGAAGCTGGCAATCTAATTGCAACCTCTCCAACTGTTAGCATGATTTTCACTACTCTTCGGATAAATAGGGTCAATTTTTAAGGTGATTTCACAACAACAAATCTATTTACCAACAAATAGTCAAAGAGTGCATGTAAATTATAGTTTCTAGATTTATTTTATAACACTTTTACTCTTTATTCAAAAATAAAACAAAATATATTTAAAATATAAAGAGGATTATACATATCATAAATATTTCTATTCAAAAAATGTTTGAATAATTTTATTTTGTTTTTAAATAAAGTTTTTTCTTCAAAATGTGGCATAGAGCAACTAAACTTTATTAATCAAAAAAAGACACAAAAAAGTAAAATATTGAAATGAGATGCCCTTCCACCCACTAACTAGAACCAAAGAAGTAAGAAAACCGTAACCTAATATTTTATTTTTGTCATCACTAAACCACAACATTACAAAATATATACTATATGTAGCTCCCATAGCCAATATGAAGCAAAAAGAAACATAATAGAACTAATTACCTAGATATCCATATTTCACAACCAGCAGAAGAAAAGACTTTAGAGAATCAGAGAGAAGAGACAATAGAAGGTTATTACTCTTCCTCATCCATGAAGTCAAAGTCAAGCCACCCATTCTTGGAGATAATCTTAGAAGGAGCTCTTATGATGGGTCAAATGAGGAGAGGAGGCTCAGACACTTTCTTCTATGAAGTAAAAATTTTGTAGATGCCTTTAAAATAATCAAGAGAAACTCATATCTAGAAGGAAAAACCAAGTGCTCCACAAGTTCTCCCATCCATTTGATTATTTCTTGATGGTGCTCACAAATAAGACCAAAATTAATAGAACTATGGAACTCTACAAGAACACCATATGCAATAATGCAAACAAAATTCAAGAAACCCTCTAATGGACACAGAGATGAGTCAATTCTATATAATGACAGTGCTAAGTCAAGAGTAGAGGGAGGTATGATGTGCCTATGAAAATAAGTGATTGCAATCTCACAAGCCAACTCAACATCCTACACAAAGTCCATACAGATTGTTAAAAATCTAGAAGCGACCTTTGTATTTATAGAATTTGAGTTCATTTTGAGTCATTTAACATCAAGAATCAAGAAGATGACTTCTTTAATTTTACGATAGTAAAATTGAAAGGCCAATCACAATTTTTTAGCCCTAAATTCAAAGAGATCCCTGCAATCCCAAGACAAACTCGAGAGATGAACACAATTATTCATAAGGCAGCAGAAGCTTTTAGAATAGGCTTTAAATCTCTACAATAGACTTTCCAAGAAAAAATAGAAAGGTGAAAGTATTTCTTAAATGAGGAGACTTGCATTTATTTATAAGAGTCTAAAGAGATAACTAATTTAATTAATGTAGGAAATAGAGCACTAGTATCAAAATAGAAAGATAACCATTATCCATATAAATCAAGTGGCATTAACAACTGTCTAATAAAATATTTAGATATGTCATACCGTAAACCACAAAAATTGGTAGGAGTGGCTACTAATTGTATAGCTAGTAGCGACCACTAGAATAATATGAAGAACTCCTTATTTGAACTACAATGGCCACCAGCCACAAAAGGTACCAAAATTAAATTACCACTAAAGAATAAGTTGGTAGCATGATGAAAGGTTTTGGAGGGCATTAATGTAAGGCCCTGCCAAGGAACCCAGGAGATATAAACCTAAAACATGTTACTAAATTTATAGAAAAAAAATTTCTTAAGAGTTTACAAACAATGATGAATAAACAAGCGGAAGTAAAACATAAAGCTCATAAGTACACAAACATAATCTCCACTGCACAAGTTGCAAGGTATGTAATTAATTATAATTAAATACAAAGTACAAATAAAGAAAAAATAACAATAAGTCTCCAAGAAGATAGGATAGGAAGTAACTGCAACAAGGATCATCTAGCGCTGGTACAAGAATGTCAGAGTCTCAAATGGTAAAAGAATCACTACCTCCTGACCTTGTGGAAACCTGTGGTTCCACTCCCACCATGCTGAGGAGATAATATCAGACCCCACTCGGATAACAATACCAAAATCAATCAAGGAAAACTAAGCAAGGGTCCTAGAAGCTCCTATCTCAAGGGTACATCTCAATAACTCAAAAGTACACATACTAAATCCAAAGGCAACCAACACATGTAGGAAACCTAAGGTGAAATTAGGGAAGTGTCATCACATATGTCAACCCCTTGGAATGATATCACTGGACTCCAACTCCCAAGTGTGATCATAGGCGAAACCTGAAATCCTCTCATCTAGACAAGGATAACCGATCATGTCATACTCACCACCACTACTAGATGGGAAAGCATCCTCTCCTGATCCCATCCTTGGCCTATACTAGCACTCAAGGTATGGGAGAGGAAATAATTATCTTATTAATTCATTTTAAAACCCCATTTAATTTATATTATCACTTGTTTAAGTAACCTACTAAGCATACCTAGGTAGCCACTTTGGAGATCTGGTGCCTCCAAAGCAAGCCACTTCCCCTTTAATACCTAGATAACCTACCCTAGGTTCATAATCTAAAAATCATAATTCAAGGTCATCATAAATCATAACATCCAAATCTGGCCCCAAAGAATAACAGGAACACACAATAAACAACTTTCATCATAAAAATTAATTTCTATAAGGTTGGGTCACAACAAGATCAACTATCACAGAAGTATGCAAGGAAAACAAAATAAAAAATGTTAACCCTAACCCCGCCTCTAGTAACAGTCCTAATAGGCTAACGTAAAAGATTCCCTTCTAACCCAAACATAGAAGGAAAAATAAAACATGCAAAAGAATTTAATTAATAAACTAATTTGTAAAACTCCATTACAAAAATTAATCTATTAAATAATCATAACATACTATAATTGCAACTATCCCTTATCAGATCTAAATTTCATATTTTTCTAAAACTATATCCTGTAGGTTTTCAACCTAGGGTTTACCAGACACAATTTCTCTTCTTTTTTTTACAAAATTTAACAAAGAGGAATTCTCATACGAACAATATTCTATATTTTAATAATTCTATCAATTCAAAACCTAAGGTTTTTCTACAATGAATATTTCAAACCCTAATTGAATTTGAAACAAAATTTAATTATGGAATTCATAAAAGCACCAAATTTCCTAAAACTAATTCCAGAAATTTCAACATGAAAGAAGAATCACAAACCAACCATAACACCCAAATCTAACAGGCACGAAGAAAACAATCTTTTTGAAATACCATAATTAAAACTACGGGGGTTTCCAAATCCTACCTGTAATACCCCAAAAATGGGCTTCAATACCATTGACCTCCTACATCGAAAAATCAATCGAAATTGATCCCTAAAGTCCTAACGTAAGGCACATCTGCACATTGAATAATCAAAACCATAATCGATCATATTTCAATTATGCATCAAGGAATATTCCTAAATATTCCTATTCTATCCTAATTATCTCTAATTGAATATTATTTGGTGATAAATGATATTATTTTATTTATCCAAAGTTATTAATTGAATATGTTAAATATTTAATTAATTAAACTTTATTCAGCCACTTAATTATTTTAATTAGATTTAATTAAATTTATTCATTATTAAATTTATTCCTAATTAATATTGTTTATTTGACAATAAATCAAATTCCTAAAATTATCGATTGAATATTTATTTAATTGATTAAAATCAAATTTAATAATTTAATAATTTAATTTTGGATAAAGTTTGATTAAATAATTGATTAACCCATAAATCAGTTATTTTTAAATCAAAATCAGTTAAGTTGAGAACAAAACACATGAAAATTAAATAAATCAAATAATTATCTATGCAAAAATTAGAGGAACAGTTAAACTCAAAAACAACTATTAAATTCAATTTGTTAACTTTCCAAACTCAACATGTGATTGTGAGTTGAAAAGCAAATTGGAGTAATCTAAACTTCCAATTATGACTTAAAAAGTTGATTTTCATGATTTTGTGAGGTAACTACTTCTAATTTCTTGATAACTCACCAATCAACCTAAGTTTATCAGGGAGTGATTTTTTGTTTTTCCATGAGTTCTCAAACCCTGGATTTCTATATAAACAGGCCTCAGTCCTTCACAAATGATCACAAATTTGGAGAGTCATATCATGTCCAAGTAGGAGAATAGCAGCGCTATACTGTCGAATTCTTGAGATTGTGCAACATTGTGATTCATTGCTAACCATTATTTCTTGTTTTTGCATCCATAGTTAGATTCAATTCATTAATATCAGATTTTAGATCAATTTTTCATCTAGATTACATTCTTATTTGCATTGCAAATCCAAAAACATAGATTAATTTGCATTCATTTTCATAGCTTTTTGCATTCAAATTCTTCGTTTAGGCATTGCATTGTCACTGATCTCAGTTAAATTCTGAAAATACCATACTCACGTCTACTAGAAGACAGTAAATCGCCTGGTTGATTATATATATGTTTATTGCATATATTTTTTGTTAGTAACCAATAATGTTTTACTGATGTGTTGTGTCTTATAAATAGGTACAATTTTCACACACACATTTTTAGCGCCCACCGTCGGGCCCGCCGTTGGGTTTCCATTTTTCATTTCATTCATTTTCTGACATTTTCATTTCAAGATTCAAGTTTTAAAAAAATTCGTACAATCTCATACGACATTTGCAAATTATCGTATCAGAAGCTTCTGTTTGTCATACAACAGATGACATTTTTGAAGTGTCATACCGGTTGTTATATTTTGTCATATCTAACTTGAAGTGTCGTATGAGCAGGTACCCATTGTCATATCGTATATGAAGTGTCATATGAAAACAGGTATATTTTCGTAAAAAATTTCATGTCAATTTTCAATTGTCGTATGGGATTTTTTATCAGGTTTTGAAACTTTGATTTGATATTTGACTGACAACTAACCCTAACAATTTATATTTTCTGGTGTGAAACTATTTGAGATAGCCTAACACATTTTTTTGCAGGATGAGAGACAAAGACCCAAGCATAAAAACCCATCTATTGGCCTCTTCTTGTCTTGTCTTCCAAACCCTTGTTTGCAAGAAACCCTTACAGGAATCGCTAGCCAAAGATGCTCATATCAATCAAAATTTTTGACAAGTGGTTTTGTAGGTTGCCAAATCTTCATCGAGCAAATATTATGTTTTCTCAATATTCTTTTTTTCATAGGCACATAGTTAATTAGGTGCGTGCATCTATTTCCATTGAGGTAGATATTGAGGGGATTATGCTCTTCTTCTTCTTAGGAGAATCAGAAACCTAGAAGGTATCTTCTCTAGTGCCAGTTTATGTACTGTCTATGGATTAATCCTGCTTGATGTATTTTGGATAGGGAAAAGGACAAGGCTAGGGGATTATGCTCTTCTCTTTCAGAAAATCAGACACCCAGATCCTGTGGTCCCCAACCTCACATTTCATTTAATCCTTTAGAGGGCCTACTGGTGAGGTAAAAAGCTCCCGGGAATGACCCAAGTGGGGACAAGTCTTAA
This sequence comes from Chamaecyparis obtusa, assembly GCA_027943335.1. Classification (NCBI taxonomy): domain Eukaryota; kingdom Viridiplantae; phylum Streptophyta; class Pinopsida; order Cupressales; family Cupressaceae; genus Chamaecyparis; species Chamaecyparis obtusa. Next base: position 97,170 of record BSBK01007235.1, on the reverse strand, counting down.
GCCAACTCTTCCACCCCACTATAAGATTTGACGCTTCCTTGAGGTTAAAGCCTCAAAAGACATAGTTGTGCTTGTTCCTTGGATTCATTCCATGAACATCCTTTGATTTTGTGTAGAGTGGAGCTGCTTGAATCTTGCTTGCGAGACTACACTGATCAAAGTACTCATAGGGTTAACAGCCTCAATCCTGCTTGTGGGACTATGGGAGACAGTTGTGAACAGATGCCCTGATTAAAAGCCTATGCTAGTTTGCTACCGATCTACCTCTAAAGGATTTTTAGTGCTTGTGCAAGGTGAATAGTAATCACCCCAAGACACTCATCATATCGAGCCCTCCTTGATGCTTGAACTCGGCTAATATGGGCTTCAACATCCATTGTGTGTTGTTGGACCACCATATTCTAAGGAGCCTCTGAGTGTGTTCCTAAGTCAACGAGAAAGTAATACATCTCTTTTCCTAGCTAGGGTCAGATAGGTGTGTTTGATTCATTGAGTCAGTTCCTGAGTGTTTTCTATGATTGTGATCCTATTGCTATGTTAAACACCGTTTGAAAATTGGACAATGAAATTTGCAAAACATTTTTTAGACCAAAAACACTAAAAACCTTGAAAAACCTTGAAAAATTGAAGCAAAATCCTTCTATAGTGTCAACTATCATCCAGACCCTGCAATTGTCGTATGACAATTGCCTTGTTCCTGCAAGTGTCGTATCAAAACCCCCCAAGTGTCGTATGGGAACCAATACACTGTCATACGAAAGTTTCCAACAGTCCCGAGAAAAATTAATCCTGGGTATCAATTGTCATACAAGATTCTACAAGTGTCTTGCCAGATCCCATTCCATGTCGTACGAGCCTAGATACTGTCATATGACAGTTTCCCCAAAATTGCCAAAAAATCCAAATTTTGTCAGAAATCCAGTCAGCTTCCAACTTTTATCAAGATTATGTCAGAATATCCACTGTGTCAGGTATAGAGCAGAGAAATAGAATATTCATCATATTTTCTCAAAGTGATCTATTTAGCTTGATTTTTCATCTGATTCATCAGCCTGCATCACATTTCATCATGTGTCAAAACAACCTTGATTCATTATCTCAAAATGGCTGTTGTGAATTCATGTCCACCATCTTTTGGTCATCTACCCATACATCTCGGGCATAATATCCTTCATTTACATCCAATTAATCTTTTCCAAACCAATCTTGACAAGGTTGTGTCACTCAATATTTCCTAAATCAGATTATCTGTGAGTTGTCTTATCTTGCTCTGAGATTCACCTAAAGGTTAATGGTGGAAACAAGAGCTTCCTCACACAAGAAACAAAGAGAAGACCCAAAAACTTCAACATCATCTTCTCTTATTGTTCAGACATTTCATCAACCTTACGATACAAATCTTTACAAAGAAGACGCCTTAGGAAATCTACACTTGAAAAAGGGTTATTCCAATCCTCCTCAATCAATCCCAGAAGATAATCAAAATGCTGCTATTTCTCAAGGAGGAGCTAACCAGGGCTCACAAGGCCACCACTCTAATCATGGTGGAGATCAAGAACCCAAACCATAATTGCATGATTCTGTGATGATGATTTCTTTAAAAGAATGATGAAACACTTCTTACAAGAAGAAAAAGAGGCATACTTTCTACAACTGGGTTAACAAGGAGCCAAACTTCCTTGAGACTTTAATATTGAAAACATCATAACACCAGAGGAAGAAACTCCCATCACAGCCATGATGAAACAGATGCATTCTATGCAAGTCAAACTCAATAAGTTGGAAAAGGAGAAAGAACCTAAAGAATTCTCTATGGAGGCCCTATGTCCATTTCCATTCGATCAAAGCTTGTATATGCCACCATTCCCAAAAGGGTCAAAAGTACCCAAATATGACAAATATGATGTAAATTATGATCCTCAAGATCATGTCAGATAATTTTGTACTCTATCCATTCATACGTGAACCAACGTACTTAATGCATCTCTTCCCATGATCTTTGGGAGGAGCAGCCATCAATTGGTTCTATAAAATTCCTCCAACCATCAAAACTTTTGAGGAGTTAATCAAACTATTCTATCAATAATACTCCTACAATATCCAACATCTGGTCACAATGATCAATATTTGCAACTTGAAACAAAATTCAAGAGAACCCTTCCTAACTTTCCTCTAACGCTGGAGGAAGAAGTTTTTGCTCTATGCTTGACAAATTCCAGAAAATGAGAAACTAGAAATCTTCATCAATAATCTGGTTTCATAAATCAACTATCATCTTCAGATGCAAAATCATACCTCTTTTGATAAAATGGTGGAAAATGCCATAAAGATAGAAAATGTACTCATTCGCAAGGGAGATATATCGCTTCATAAGGAGAACAAGTATGATTTAGGTTCTAGTTCCAACAACAAAGATAAAGGTAAATACTAGAACAAAAACAAAAATGTCATCACAGATAGTGTTGTCGATCACATCAGTGCTCCACCCAAAGCACTGGTATTTAATCTTGCGATTGGCACTCAAGCCATAAAAGCTTCAGAAATGAAGGCGACTGAACTTGCTAAAAACTCAAATTTCTACAAACCATGGGTTACAAAACCAAAATAATCTACCATGAAGACTTTATTGGTAAAAAATATCATCACATTACCTGAAATCAAACCATATGACCCTGAAGTAAAACCTAAGTGGTGGAAAGAGACCGATTTTTGTGACTTTCACCGAAATAAGGGTCATAAAACCAACAAATGCATGCGTCTGAAACATCTTATTCAAGAAAAAATTGATGTTGGAGAAATTGTGATTGACAACCATAAGTCCAATAATGATCACACAGCATTCACGGTGTATACACCTAAAAATGGTCATCTAGACTATTAGCCCCTTTTTCTAAATCATCAATTGCTTATTCTTGATCAAATCCTAGTTCTATCATTTATTCGATTATTTTCTATGGGTTAACCATCTTATCCTAAGTCTTTATTTATTAAAAAGAATATTCCCTCCCCTTTTAATAAATAAAAAGCCCCCACTTTTCCTCTTATCCTAAGTTGCACAAATAAAGCATTATTCTTATTTTATAAAAAGAGAAAAAGTACTTTTTGTCTCATATGGACACAAAAGTCAACTCCTATTTTCTCATTGAAGGATATGTGTGCACATGGATTGCTCCTCTTTCAAGCTCCACTGTTGATTAAATCTTTTGCCTCTTAATCTCCATGGTCCATTCCTTCTCATTTCCTTTAAAAGAAGAGCTCCCTTCTTCATTCTAGATCCCCAACTTTTTATGCTAATATTATGCTGCAGGTTTTCTAGGTCATCTTGGAGCTTTTAGAGACATTCTTGCATCTAGGGTTTGAATATTTGGAGCATTGTTGGCATTCATCTTCGATCTTCATCAACACTCTATCTTCTTGTCTTCATTCTTGCATCATCATGGCTTTCTTGTTTCATAGTTAGATTTCATTTCTTGCATAGTAGCTTCATTTTCATGGCATTCTTAGCTTAGATTTCCTTTATGCTTTAGATTAATTCATCTAGTTTAACTAGGAGGCTTTGTAATACTTGCATCTTTCATTTCCATAGTTTAGCTTGCATTTCCATTCTTAAACTAGTTGCATTGCATTTTCATTCTTGATTCTTGAGGATATTGGCATTCTTGCCCTTGTCTTCATTGAATCTCTCATTGCATGGTTTACTAGCAAGGTTATTGGCTTAATAGCTCTCGCTGAGAGCATTCTTAAAAAACCCTTGCACTCCATGCCTAGGGAGCTATGGATCGATTTGTGAGGGCTCATTCTTGAGTTTCCTTGCATGTAATGATCCATAGAAGTGTGACACATTTATAGCACACATTTTTTGCGCCCACCGTGGGGCAGAGTAGATAGACTTTGTCCTTTAAATTCTGCATTTTCATCATTTTCCGTCAATTTTTCGGCAAGTTTTTAGCGTAATTTTTGTTCTCTGATTTTTTTTGTCTCAGAATATCGCTTGATACTTCTCAGGTATATCGTGCGATACTTCTCAGGTATATCGCGCGATATACCTTACTATATGCGTGCGATACTTCGCGTCAGAGAAGAATTGCATGGCAGTATTGAGGTATATCGCCTGGTCTCGGGTGAAGTATCGCCTGGTGTTGGGCGAAATATCACGCGGTCTGATAAGTATTGCCTGGTGTCGGGCGAAGTATCGTGCGATACTGTGTCTGAACTTGGTAGTGAGCTATTTTTGAGCTATTTTATCTATCTTGCAAGTTACAGGTTCTGATCTAACTTTTGGAAATTTTTTGAAATTTCCAGCGTTTTTCAAATCCGTGCCACTTTGGAAAATGGGTGCCCATTTTTTTTTAAATTTTGCAAATGGTATCAAAAGTTTAAGTGTGATATATCATTGGAAAGGTCTTTCCGAGCCCAATCCAACCATGATGATTTTATTTTCAGATTTTATCATTTGATCAGTTATTTTTGCACATTATCTAATTTTTTTCATGTACTAATTATTGTTAGATTTTGGATTTTGATTCTCCTAACTCTTGTTGGTCTAACAAGTTGTGGTTGTAGGTGCTTCTTGCTTGAAATTTGCTAAAATCGCATGTCAAAGAGGGCTACTAATGGTTTTTACAGGGCTGCCCTAAGCATAAAAAATCAAATCAAGTGCTTGTTTAATTTCTTTCTTTATTAAGTGCGGCATATACTAGTTGTTTCATTAGGCACTTAATACTTTGTGAAAGGAATCTTGGGGTGGTAGGAGAAGTATGCTCTTCACCTTTAGGTGAATCAGAAAATCTTGACCCATCTTGAGGTTTTGGAAGCAAAGGGGTAATTGGATCTTGTTTGGTGTGTTTGGGAGAAGTTTTTGAGATAGGGGAGTATGCTCTTCACCCTTGTGGTGAATCAAAAACTTTGAACCTCAAGAATTAATCCACTCTTTGTTTAGCTTAGGATCCTTTAGCGGGCCTGCTCTTGAGCAATCAAGAGGAACGACCCAAGTGGGGACAACCTTGTCATCATTTTCCTTGGTGGCAAGTGATTCCAACTCACTATAATCTCAAGGCTATCGAGGACACAAAACCTTGGTAGACATAGTACTTATCTTCGCTTGATGTGAGTAACTTGTGGGATTGTGACCATGAGGAAAGCATTAAGCAAGAATGCTTAAGGTACTCTTGAGGCCGCGAGGTCCTAGTCCTTTATGAGGAGCAAGAGGGGTGCTATGAACGGAAACCTTTACTACGAACCATTAGATAGAGGCCACCCTATTTTAGCCACTTAGCTTCTTGGTGCAAGGATTGATCCAAGTGGACTTACCCGGATCACCCCAAGATACTCACCATATGTGTTCCTTTGGTTGTGTTTTTTGACACTTCCATGACAATGCCAATATCTCTTGTGGGCAACCACTTGGTGTGAGGCAAGGGAACATCAAGTTGTGGGCCATGTTGCTAAGTAATGAGCCTTGTCCTTCTAGGTAGTAATTGCTTGAACTGTCTTCGATTGTGCTATGCCAGTGTAAACGTTCTCAACATTCAAATAAACGGTAGCATTCATAAGGTTCTCTATTTTGATATCACAAGTGCTTGTCTTGGCAAGGTTGCTTTTGCCCTTGTTTCAAGTGTTCTATGACATGTTTGATCCCATATTGTTTGCAAACCTATCTTTTATCTGTTGCTATTGCTTGTCAAACTGAGAAATTGCACTGTTCAATCTATAAATTTGGTCCAAGCACTTCAAAACTAAGTTTTTCATGTTCACTGGTCAAGATTCATATGATATTGAAGTATCCTTGCATACCCTCAACCAAGAAGCCTGAGTCATTTCTACTGTCCTGTCATTGCTATAATTCAGAGTTGCTAAACTTGCACTTCAACCTGCTATAGAGTGTCCTTTTCTGTTCTTACTTGAAACTGGTTTGTTACTTACATGTTTAGATTTGTTCTAGACTGAAACAAATGAGCTAAAAATATTGGATTTGAGCTTAACACATGCTACTCTTGATCACTTGTCGCATCACAGTTACCTCTCTAGCTACTTGCTTATTAAGCTTCTTGCTCGTTGCTCGGCTTTAGTCAATTGATTGTTGTAAGTGCTTGAGCACTTTTGACGAGCCATCTCTCTATTGTTCTACTTTGACAAGTGATCTTTATTAGCTTTTCTTATCTCAAATCTAAGAAACTGTCTCATTCTATTAGTCAACCAACATCTCTTTTCATGCCGGTTACAACTCGGTCTCAATTTGAGCAGGAGATTCATCCTCCATTCAATTATACACAGTTACCTTCTCCAACTAGACGTTCAAAAGCACCCATTAGCAACAACAGTTCTAGTTCTGACCAATCTAAGAATTCTAAGGCTACACCGTGGTATAAAGGAGGTTTCCTCTTTCCCACATTCAAGACCCCCAAAAACACAGACAGTGTCTCACTCACTTTGACTGAACAAGAAAAGTTTCAACTCTTGCAAGAACACTTTGAGTGTAAGGATAATCAAGCGCGCTTAGACAAAGAACACAATCAACAAAAGATGGATGCTACTAGGCACATGGCTTATAGAGGGACATTTCATGAGCAACCTGAGACTAGTAATCATGAGCATAGACCTCTTTTTAACAATGGCAACAATGACAACAACACGCCACCAAGATCTCCTCAAAGACCAACTTTTGCTATGCCTTCTTCACCACCTAGACCTCCTCCCTCTCAACATGAGGCAGAGGCTAATGATGAGATTTCTAGTGAGGATGTTATGAGATGTGAACAAGATGTGGATTTCTAACGAATGATGCATAAGCTTTTAGAGCGTAATGGCGATCAATATTTTCAATATATGACTTCTAGAGGATACAAGCTTCCTCCCGGCTATGATGTCAGACAAATTGTCCAACAAAGAGTACCAACTGAATTGGAAGTCCTTCAAGAAGAATTACGTCGGACAAATCAACGCCTTACCCAAATGGTATTAGAAAGAGAGCCTCCAAAGGTCTCTTTTGTACAATCAATTTGTGCTCTTCCTTTTGATAAAGATCTGTACATGGTCCCATTTCCTAAGGATATTGAGGTTCCTAAATATGACAAGTATGATGGAAATGGTGACCCTCATGACCATGTGCGTCATTTTTATGCTCTTAGTATGGACTTTCTTCATGAAGACACATATCTCCTACGCTTATTCCCTCGAAGCTTAAGAGGCCAAGCTTTGGAATGGTTTGCAAAATTGACACCACCTATTAAAACTTTTGATGAGTTAGCTCAGCAATTTACCCAGTAGTACTCTTACAACATCCAACAACCTGTCACTGTGATAGATCTTGGTAATCTAAGACAAAATCAAGGTGAGCCATTTGCAACTTACTTACAATGTTGGAGGTCATTGTATTCTCAATATCCTCGTCAACTACCTGAAAGAGAAAAGATTGACATTTTTGTCAACACACTTGTGCCTGAGCTATTTTATGATCTAAGGAAGCAACTATTCTCCTCCTTCCATGACATGGTTTAAAGTGCATATCGGATTGAGGATGTAGCTATAAGGAAAGGTGATATTGTTATTAATAAAGATGCTAAAGGCAATGGTAAAGACAAGAACAAACCTTGGAATAAGAACAAGTATGTTGTTAATGATGGGGTTGTTGATGCTCCTAAAGTTAAAGAGCCCGCTTTCAATCTCTCCAACGCTATCTATGTAGCAAAACAACAAGAAGTTGCCAACGCTCACAATGCTCCTAAACCTCAATATGCAGATAAGCCTAAGAAGTCATTTCGAAAGCGAGTCTATACCAAGTTGGCAGAACCTTACGATGTGATCCTTAAGACTTTGGTTGACAATGGATATCTTATGCTTCCTGATAAACCTGGTAACTAGGATCTGATAAATAAGCCTGATTGGTGGAGAGAGGATCATTACTGCCATTATCATAGAAACAAGGGACATCCAACAGACAATTGTTTTAGGCTTAAGGATGATATTCAGGATCTTATTGAGAATGGCACAATCTCCACTGATGGCTTAACTAAAAATTTTGATCACACAGCTTTCAAAGATCCTCTACCTAAGCATGATAAGGGGGAAACCTCTCAAACACATAAGAAGAATCATGATGCAAAGATCAATTACACGTATCCTTCTAATACACCTGTGATCAACATGGTAGAGCCCGTTGAGAGCATTCTTATGGTAAGATCTCAAGATGATAATAAAGCCAATCATGGTAAGCCAAAATTGGTCTTGCAAACACGTGGTAGTTCATCTTCCCGAAGTGAGACACTGAATGCTGTTACTAGGGGGCAAGCCAAGATTGTCCTTAAAACTGCGCAAGATCCCAAGCAGGCTTTTCCTTCCAAACAAGCGGCTCCTTCAGCCACTCCTAGCTATGATCTTGTCCAACATTTGCAAAAGATGCCAGCCCAAATATCCATTTTTGAGTTGCTTCAGTTATCCCCTTCGCATAGAGAAATCCTTGAGAAAGCTTTGCATACAGCACATGTCCCCAAAGACATTGATCCAGATCAATTTCAGGCTATGGTCAACCACATTTCATCTCCTCTATCTCTCTCCTTTTCTACAGAAGATGACATATCTATTGCTCACCCACATAATCTAGCTTTACACATTGAAGTTCTAGTCTACAATACCCGAGTCCGCCGAGTCCTGATAGACAATGGTGCAGGGTTAAATATTGTTTCTTTCAATGTCATACAACAATTGGGTTTGTCAGAATTGGCTGTGGATTCCAAGAAGAAGATTACTATAAAAGCTTATGACGAAGTGGAAAGGTCTTCCAAAGGTCTTTTCGCTCTGCCTATCCGAGTGGGCCCTATCATGAAAGATATTAGCTTCCAAGTATTGGACATCCCACTTGCATATAACATTCTTTTGGGTCATCCTTGGATCCATGACATGCAGGCTGTTCCTTCCACTTATCATCAGTGCGTCAAATTTCCGTACAATGGCACTGAGGTTGTGATTCCTGGAGACCATACTATTGCTATCAATGCTCTTGCTGCTACTGAAAAATTTGTTCCTTATAATGAACCTTTTGTTGATCCTAGTACATCTCTTGCTGCTGCTGAGAAATCACTTAAGATGATGAGCCTTGGTATGGGTGAATATACACTGGGTTCCTTTGCTTCTATACCTGTTTCTCCTAGGTCATATGGGAGACCTTCTGATCACATGAAGCCTTCCACTTCTGCTATGGTGATCTTTGATACTTTTGTTCCTTCATCCGTTCCTTTAGAAGTAGAAAGAGAAGAACAAGCTGTTCACGAGTGGATCTATAGAGAAGATGCCCGAAATACTCCCATGCTCAGTAATTCAGACACAGATACAGATGAGTCACCAATACACACTATGGCTCACATGGGCGATGATCTTCCCTCTACTTCACTTCTTTGGGGAGAAAAATGTATATCTACTGATGATATGGATGTTGATATGGTTCATTCTTGTAGTAACCATCCCGACGTGGTTGATGGGTCTTGTGTGGGGTCTGATGAGTTTGTTCCTCGTATTGCCTTAGTGGACTACGTTGGTCCTTCTATGACAAATCTAGATCTAGCTACTTTTGGAGCTTACCCTATAGGCTCAACTTCTCTTGTCACCAGAGATGACACCCCTCAAATCAATGCTATTGAACCAATCACTTCATTTCATCTTGCATCAACACCTATTACTTCTTCCACCAGCGAACTAGCCACAAAAAAGATTGAATCAGCAATCAAACATCACAGTCATCAAGTCAAAAGAAAAGAGCAATGGTCGGATGGCGAAAACCACATTGTGGCAGTATCTGCACCTAAGAAAAGTAAAAATAAAAATCTGCTCAAAAATAATGATTCTCAAATAAAAGATGACAAGTTGATTCTCTACAAAAAAATGGTGCACTACTTTAAGCATGATCTCATATATGTTATACTTCAGCCCACTCCTAGAGCTGAGAACAAAGTTTATAATGCCTTGGTTACTTTGACATCCATCTTACAAATGAAAAAGCATAAATTTTGCTTCAAGTTCCTGGTGGATGAATTACGCTATCCTGCTCACAAATCTTATAATCCTACCATCTTTTCATATCTTCCACCTCATATTCCTCTTGCAAATCCACCACGCCATTCCTTCCGCCATCCCTTACACTTTGCCTTTGTCTCTGGTGACTTGTATAGGAAGGGTCTAGATGGAACTCTCCTTAAGTATCTAGAAATAGAGGAGTCAGAAAAAGTGCTAACTAAAATCCATGATGGCATATGTGGATCACATTCTAACGATCCTTCGCTAGCTCAGACATTGCTTAGGGCTGGTTATTATTGGTCGAACTGGTTGAGACCTCCTATCATCACAGCCGTAGCATTTGGGCCTAGGGCCTATCAGTCTCTACATCAAAGGAAGCAGATTCTTGATGCCCATTTCTGTCTGGGGCATTTTTTGTACATATTTATTGATCCTGAAAAAATACCAAAAAAATTCATATATGATGCTGAAAAAATCCTAAAAAGCATAAAAAGTACTGAAAAAATGAGCATCCTAGTGAAAACCTAGCAATAGGCGCTTTGATGTCTCACCAAAAAAATCAAAAAATTCAAAAATTCAAAAAAAATAGAAAAAGTGCCTTGGTGAAAACCTGGAAACAGGCGCCTTGGTAGCAAAAATACAAAAAAATTATAAAAAAGTCCTGAAAAAATCTATCAAGTGGTGAAAACTTGGAAACAGGCGCTGCTTGAGACCCTCTGCACCTATGTCTATCAGTCTTGTGTGGCGCTCATTCGCTCCACTTCTCGCTTTGCCTCTCCTAGCCTGGAATTGACTCTTGTCTTCGTCTAGGGGGCATACGTTGTTTTAAGCTTATCTTGGGGCTCTTTGTGCGTCTGGGTTTCTTAGGCACCTCGCAAATGGTGTTTTTCAACACCACCCCAACTGTGTTTTTCAACACTTACCCTTGCGTCGAGTGTTTCTTAACACTTATCAGATATCCTACCCTACAGTCTAGTATGATGCAATATTTCTCACTAGCAGATGTGATACTCAGAGTCTGACTCTATGACCAACACACACGCACTTAAACAATCAACTTGCTTGAGATATGTTGACTTTATTTTTCTTTGTGTGCTGTCTATGAAGATTTCTTTGATGAGTGATCTCTCCCTGAGAAGTTTTTGATGATGCATAGCTAGAAGACTGAGGGTATGAGAACATGTTTTATTGCTTTTTCTGCTTGTGGGTATATTTTGTTGATCCTAACTGTCATGAGCATTTATGCTGGTCTTACTTGACACTATGGATTGACAGGGTATTATCCTTGACTATTTTTTTGCAAGTGCATACTTGTAGCCATCTTGACTTTCCTTGTGTCTCGATGCGAGTATAATCTTGCTATATTAAACTTAGGTAATCTCACTGTGCTAGTCATCTTGACCTACATGTCTTTGATGCCTAGGTGAGATTTCCACATTTCTATCTGATATAGATCATATTCAGATTCACATAGTTATGCTAGTGTGTATTGTATGATCTTGCGATGCTACCAATAACACTCAATGATGAATATTAGATGTCTATTGGCTTTGTAACCTTGCAAATAAACCACTTTTCATGTAGCTTGCATTCTTAAGTTCATGTTAGTTTAGTTTTGCATCTTGCATATGGAGAGAGCTCTCCTTTTCATCTTACGTGGACTTGTTAATCAACTGCACTCACCTTTCGCTTCTTCCTGATCATGTCTTTCACTTCTTGTCTTTCATATCCCATCATTTTCTATTCATTTCAGGATCAAAACCGAAATCCAAGTTCACCTTGATCAGCCAACTCATTTTTTTCCTCCTTCCATGCAGTTGGTTAACCTTTTGAGGCCTGATCCTTCAATCTTCGCTGGGATATTCTTCACCTCTTCATCCCCATCTCTCTCAACTTCCAGTCTTTCATTCACTTTCAATCCCATGTTCAACTCCTCTCTCCATGGTGTTTTCGGGTTGAGGGACCGCTTGGTTCATGCCCCGGGTCCCATGTGTGGGGCATATCTTCATTGCTTGATGGTTATTCTGTTCTCTCTCTTCGATTATGATTTCTAGTGATTTGATCATGCTGCTCTTGCTTCTGCTTTCCCTCTACCTGGATTTCACTTTCGATCCCGAGGGGGCAGACATATCATATCTTATTAGCTATCTCTTTCCTAAGTGTTCAGTACTATCGCTACCAGGCTGACCATGCAGGATTTTCTATCTCTCTACACTTCATTCTTTGGAGTCAAATTGTTATTTTCTTGCCTTCTTGGCTATCTCTTTCCTTCTTGGCTGATCTGAGTTGCTTTGTGATCCCAAATCGATCTCACATTTCAACTTCATTCTTTGACTACATGTGTTCCCAGATCGATCACACATTAGTCAAAGAGGGGAAAATGTATACACCTAAAAATGGTCATCTAGACTATTAGCCCCTTTTGCTAAATCATCAATTGCTTATTCTTGATCAAATCCTAGTTCTATCATTTATTCGATTATTTTCTATGGGTTAACCATCTTATCCTAAGTCTTTATTTATTAAAAGGAATATTCCCTCCCCTTTTAATAAATAAAAAGCCCCCACTTTTCCTCTTATCCTAAGTTGCACAAATAAAGCATTATTCTTATTTTATAAAAAGAGAAAAAGTACTTTTTGTCTCATATGGACACAAAAGTCAACTCCTATTTTTCCATTGGAGGATATGTGTGCACATGGATTGCTCCTCTTTCAAGCTCCACCGTTGATTAAATCTTTTGCCTCTTAATATCCATGGTCCATTCCTTCTCATTTCCTTTAAAAGAAGAGCTCCCTTCTTCATTCTAGATCCCCAACTTTTTATGCTAATATTATGCTGCAGGTTTTCTAGGTCATCTTGGAGCTTTTAGAGACATTCTTGCATCTAGGGTTTGAAGATTTGGAGCATTGTTGGCATTCATCTTCGATCTTCATCAACACTCTATCTTCTTGTCTTCATTCTTGCATCATCATGGCTTTCTTGCTTCATAGTTAGATTTCATTTCTTGCATAGTAGCTTCATTTTCATGGCATTCTTAGCTTAGATTTCCTTTATGCTTTAGATTAATTCATCTAGTTTAACTAGGAGGCTTTGTAATACTTGCATCTTTCATTTCCATAGTTTAGCTTTCATTTCCATTCTTAAACTAGTTGCATTGCATTTTCATTCTTGATTCTTAAGGATATTGGCATTCTTGCCCTTGTCTTCATTGAATCTCCCATTGCATGGTTTACTAGCAAGGTTATTGGCTTAATAGCTCTAGCTGAGAGCATTCTTAAAAAACCCTTGCACTCCATGCCTAGGGAGCTATGGATCGATTTGTGAGGGCTCATTCTTGAGTTTCCTTTCATGTAATGATCCATAGAAGTGTGACACATTTATAGCACACACACGGAACCTTTTTCAAAACACATTCAAGGAGATTCATCTTCTAAACCAAACATGGGTGCTAAATTCAATTACACATACTCTAGTAACAATGATGTCATAAACATGGTAGAACCATGCACATCTCAACAATACAATGTCATCACCATTGTCAAAAAGGATAGAGACAACAGATCAGCTAATGTAGTCACTTGATCTCAAGCTCAGATAACTCTCCAAGGATAAAACTTGAGTTCATCAAATTCCCCAAAGGTGTCATTCAATCTTGCATCTGCATCTAAACAAAGGAATGCACCTAAATATTTTAATCCTAAAGACTCCAAAACATCCTACAGCATCATCCAACAACTATAGCACACTAATGCCAAAATCTCTATATTTGAGTTATTGCAGATTTCCCCTGCTCATCGTGCAATTCTGGACAAAGCTCTCATTGGTTCTAATATTTCTAAAAATCTTGATCTTGATATATTCAAAAAAATGGTGAGTCACTTGACATCCCCTCAGTACATATCCTTTTCAGATGAAGATGATAATTCACTAAGTCATCCACATAACCAGTCATTGCATATTGAGGTCATGATCCAAAATTTTCATTTCAAACGTGTATTGATAGATGGAGGTGTTGGTTTAAATATTTGTTCCTATAAATTGGTTACACAACTGGGCTTTTCAAAAGATTCTATTGATCCTAAAATGAAAATAACCATAAAATCATATGACGAACAAGAAATTAATTCCAAAGGAGTCACTGTGCTACCTATCAAAATGGGACATGTCATCAGAGATATCACTTGTCAGGTACTAGATCTCCTGCTGGCCTATAACATCCTTTTAGGAAGGCCCTGGATTCATGAAATGCAAGATATTCCATCAATGTACCACAAATATGTCAAGTTTTCCCTAAGATGGAGTAGAGATCACTATACCTGCAGGCATGTCCACATCTTGCAATGCTTTGAAAGAAAGTATAGACAAACTTGTCCCACACAACAAAGAGTCTTATACCAAACAAGTTGACGTAGCATCTACGTCTAAAATGGAAGACATATCAAAATAAATCAAGATCAAAGATATAGGCATGGGAGAATACACTATGGAACCAGTCATATCTCTCACATCTCTCTCGCTTTCACCTAAGTCTTATGGACAACCTTCAGAGAAAGTGAAACCTACAACTAAAGAACCTCAGGTTATCTTTGATGGGATTTTGTCACAGAACAGGTATCCAAACAAGAATCAAATGAGGAAGAGGCTATCTTAGCCTAGTTATACAAAGATGAGTCTAAATCACAAACAGTTCAAAAATGTGACTCTAAATTACCTAAGATTCCTTCAAAATCATATGGACCAGGACACAAGCTAATGTCTAAAATGGGATACACTAGAAAAGGACCTCTAGCAACAAGAGGCAAAGGTATCATCAAACCCATTGAACATTGTGGGAGGATAACCAAAGATACTATAGGCATAGGCTATCAAAAGAAACCTTTCCATCTTAGTGGAAACTCTACACATGTCATAGAACAGGTAGAACCAGAAATGGATACTCAGCAAAAGGAAGAAAAACAACCCTCAGACAATGATGATTCAGACACAACTCATGTTTTTCCTTATGAACGTATACCTTAGCACATCTTATACCTTCTTGAGGAAGAAAAGAAACCTAAAGAGAGAATCAATGTGGTAGACACACAAGAACCTACTATTGAACAAGAGATAGTCGCAACACAAGAATCAACTGATCTTGGAAATAAACAAGAAGAAGAAGGTATACCCCTCTCACAATAGCTAAACATTTTGGACACACCAGTGATTCTGAGAAAAATTATCATGAGTATGAATTCCGCTCAGACTCTAAAGGCAACCCTTCTTGGGGGATTGGTCCTGATTTTACACATGTTCTTCACTTTCCCAGAGATCCGGATGAAGAATCTAATGATTGTGAAGGGGGAATCATTCCAGAAGAAGAGGAGCTCATAATAGAAAAACACATAGATTCTATTCACCAATACGTACCTACGTCTGAAATGAGCCTAGAATGACATGATAGACTTCGTGAGTCTGATTCACTTGTTACTAACACAAGATCCAACGATGACATTGAGACACTTAACGAACTGAACATTCTAGAGTAGTCATATCATCTTTGAATTTGAAATTTAGATCAAAACTGATGATGAAAACATTGTATGCATAAACACTATCAACCAATCCTTTCCTACACTTACTATACAACATCCCAAACTTATTAACTGAACATCCAATGATCTAAGCCAAGAGATCTATACTTTCTGCACCGACTACGCTCTTGCATGCTACCTAAACATAGTAGAACCCATGATGACTTCCATCAGCGAACCTAGCATCAGCATGACAGAGTCGGACATCAAATATCTTAATCAAAAGAATAAAATAAAAAATAAAAAGAGTTCTAAGGGTGAAAACCACTATGTGGCAGTCTCAGAACCAAAAATAGTAAAAAAAAGATGTATCTGAAGGTGAAAACCTCTCTGAGGCACCTAAGGATGATATATTTGATGTCCTTCCAAGTCATTTAAAGGATAGATCTCCAAGTTTTATAGAACCAACTCAGCCTATCAATATAGGCATAGCAGAAGAACCTCAGTTAATTCATGTAGCACAGTCTTTGTTAGAAGAATAAAAGCAAGCATTCACAAAATTCTTAATAGAGAAAAAGATCAACTTTGCATGGAAATATTTAGATATGCCAGGATTGGATCCTAATCTCATCATGCATCATCTCTCTATCACTCTAGGATTAAAACCAATCAAGCAAAAGTTGTGAAAGATGCATCCTCATGTGGTACTCCTTGTCAAAGCTAAGCTGGAGAAATTGCTAAAAGCCGAATTTATCTAAGTCATAGATTATGCAGAATGGAACTCAAACATAGTTCCGGTATCAAAACTAGATAAATCTATTAGAGTGTGCACATATTTTAGAGATGTAAACAAAGCATTCCCTAAGGATGATTTTCCACTACCAAACATCGATATGATAGTGGACATAAATGCGGGATTTGAAATGTACTCTTTAATGGATGGTTTCTCTAGTTACAATCAAATCAAGATAGCTCCAGAAGATCAAGAGAAGATAACTTTTACCTGTGCTTGGGGTAATTTCTACTAGAATGTAATGCCATTTGGTCTTAAGAGTGATGGTGCTACATATCAAAGAGCTATGACATCTATCTTTCATGATATGATGCACAAGAATATGGAGGACTATGTTGATGATACCTTGGAAAAATTAATGAAAAGATCTGAACATCTAGTTGAATTGGGTACAATACTGGATAGAATGGAAAAATGTAGTCTCTGACTAAATCCTAAGAAATGTGTGTTTGGTGTCACTTCAGGAAAGCTTCTAGGGTACATTATTTCAAAGAAAGGTATTGAAGTAGATCCAGCAAAAGTCAAAGCAATCATGGAGATGCAACCTCCTAAAAACATAAGTCAAATGCGTACTTTGCAAGGAAGGGTGCAATTCATAAAATGCTTCATATCTTAGCTAGAAGATATATCACAACCTTTCACAAAGACATTACATAAAGGTGTGACCTTCACGTGGAACAAGGAATGTGAGAAGAACTTCAATCACATCAAACAATACTTGGTGAATCCACCAATTCTCATGCCTCCTATTCAGGAAAAGCCATTAATATTGTATGTCTCCACTACATATACATCACTGGGGGCATTGCTAGCACAACATGATGAGAATAAATGGGAAAGAGCTATCCACTATATTAACCGAACATTGGTGGATTATGAAAATAACTATTCCATGATAGAGAAAGTATGTATAGTTGTGATCTTCACATCCCATAAGCTGAGGCACTACATGTTAGCTCATACCACTCAACTGGTAGCAAAGATTGATCTATTGAAATATTTGTTAATCAAAAGATGCTCTCACCGGTAGACTAGAAAAATGGGTAATACTACTAAGCGAATTTGACATTGAGTATGTTGAAAGAAAAGCTATCAAAGGACAAGTCATCGCAAATCAACTAGCAGAAGCTCCAATTATTGATAATCAACCAATGTAGATGGAATTTTCTAATTCCTCTATCATGCACCTATCTTCCAGAACATGGCACTTATTCTTTGATGGATCTTACACACAGAATGGACCCAGAGCTAGCTTATTGTTCATAACACCACAAGGTTACTCCATTCCTAAAGCATTCAGGATCAAGTTCCCTTGCACCAACAACATAGTTGAATATGAAGCTTTGCTAAATGGAATGAAGATAGAAATTGAATGGAGAGTAATAGAATTACACATTCATGGAGACTCACAACTAGTCATTCACCAAGTCAATGATGTGTATCAAACAAAAGATGAAAAGCTTATTCTATACAAGTGCATGGTCGATGACCTAAAGAAATGCTTCATTTCTATCACATTTGAACAGATACCTAGAATGGAGAACAAGGTTGTTGATGCCATGGCAACACTATCATCTCTTCTACAGTAGCCTAAACATGAGCTACGCTATGAGTTCCTGGTGGAAGCACTGTCATTTCTTGCCTATGATTGTCCAGAAACCCAGATGATCTACACCGTTGTTGGTCATGATTCCTCCCGCTACAAAAACATATACTCCTACCTCTGCGACCAAATCATTCCTGATACCTTTAACCATCATGAAAAATTCTACCTTATCCAAAATGCATCATGGTATGTCATCATTGGTAATGATCTATACAAACAAAATCTGGATGGTACACTTATTAGATGTTTAGAATGTGAAGAGTCACAATGTGCATTAGAGGAAGTCCACGAAGGTATTTATGGATCACATTCCAATGGTCTAACATTAGCTTAAAAAATCATTAGGGCGGGGTACTATTGGCCAGATATGGAGAAAGAGGTCATGAAATATGCTATGAATTGTCAAAAATGCCAAGTCCATAGTAACTTGATTCATGCGCCAGGGAGAGATTTGATTCCCTTTACAACACAATGGCCTTTTCAACAATGGGCTTTTGATCTCATAGGGGCAATTTATCTACACTCGTCAAATAGTCACACCCATATAATCACAGCAACATATTAATTCACAAAATGGGTTGAAGCAATTCTATTGACCCAAGCAACCGGAAAACAAATTTCTATGTTCATCCTGAATTACATCATTTGTCGGTATGGTATACCACACTCCATCATCATAGACAACGAAGGCCAATTTAAGAACAAGGACCTAGACTCCTTGTGTTCCAATTCAAGATTACTCAGCAATATTCATTTGTTTACTATCCACAAGGGAATGGACAAGCTGAAGCATCCAATAAAAACTTATTGAAAAATGCTAATGACCGACAAATGATCGGTGACTAAGTCCTAGGTTTGCATTTCATTTGAATTTTACATTTAGTCTAGTTGCATATATGTTTCATGATTTAATTTCAGCATGGTTTTTGATATTGTCAAGATTGCACTAATCACATCACAGGGACTGGGCATCACATGAAGGTCTCTTCATCTCATCAGCAAGCAGTCATTGTTCTAGGTTAAACATCCTTTTTGACAAACGGCTAAGCACTTGAACTCTTCATGTACCTGCAAAAACATATCATAAGTATTGTTGCATTTACATATCACATCATTTTCATAATCATCTCATACATCCATTGCATATATACATGTGCATTCATAAACATAAATAAAAACCATCCATTTTCATTATTCCTCTAACATTTATCATTGCAATATTTCACATTTCATAATCATACATTCAAAAGTAAACATTAAAAATTGCATACATTTGCATCACGTGATAACAACATCATAATCCAAAATGAAAAGTGTTATGAAGTCAAACCAACAAAATGATCTCATATATATATAGCTCAATATCGTACATGGGGTGCACAATGTGCATATGATACAAAACATGAGCTCCAATGAGCTATCAAGTACAACAAAATGTCAAAAAATGAGGAATCGACTATGTTATTAGCTGTGAAAGTCAAAAGGTTGAAATGATTTGAAAATGACCCTTTCTCATCTTATATAGGGTTTTACCTAAATTTTCAAAGTGCTCCATTTTGCGTGAAAATTGTACCCCTGGCTAATTTCAAAGTTTTGAATCCATTTTTGGGATCAAAATCAAAATATGAGATTGTTTACTTTGTCAAAATCACGATTTAAAATTTTAGACCCAAGACAGTCGACTGCTTGCATAATCAACCTTTATGACATCACAGAAATCCAAAACTTAACTTATCTGATTATCTAACGTCAAACTTTAAAAATATCAACTTGGTCAACCATGGTCAACTCATGGTCAAACTTAGTCAAACTTGGTCAACAAGACCCTAAAATGATGCAGAATGCATCCCTAGACGTATACAACCACTTCTCCAATTGATTATATTACTTATAATCCTTCACGTTGGTTTTCTCACCAGATTTTAATTTTAATCCCGAAGGGGCATGGTATTCTATATCATTAATCATTTATCAAATCTGTCTTTTTCAAACTTTCTTTAGCAATCAAGACAACAACCACGTCTAATTGTTGACTCATCAAAAGTCCTCGTCGCTTGAGGCATATCAAATTCATTGAAATCCATATCAATCTGGTGTTCTCTAAATCTTGTAAACTATATCAACTCTTCGTAACCATCGGTTCAGATGTGTTATTTCCTTGATTCTTCGTAACTGAAGGGTTCTGCTTTGGCATCCTTTTGATTCTTTCAGACAATTAGGTCTGGAGTCAAGATATTCAATTCCTTGTAATCATAGGTTTAGAATTAGGTGTTTTATCACTTCATAATCATAGGTTCATTGTTGGTACCGTTAACATCATCTTGATTCTTTGTTCAATTAGGACCTAAATCAGTATCTTCAAATTTTTCAATTAGTTTCTGTCTCAGAATCAGTTAATCTTTCAGGATCAGTTTCTCCACCACATAACTAAGTCTGGATCTCATCAAAATAGATTTATCTTTAAACCACTACGCTTCGCACAATAATTCAAAGAGGGGCAAAATGTAATACCCCAAAAATGGGCTTCAATACCATTGACCTCCTACATCGACAAATCGATCAAAATTGATCCCTAAAGTCCTAACCTAAGGCACATCTGCACATCGAATAATCAAAACCCTAATCGATCCTATTTCAATTCTACATCGAGGAATATTCTTGAATATTCCTAATCTATCCTAATTATCTCTAATTGAATATTATTTGGTGATAAATGATATTATTTTATTTATCCAAAGTCGATTAATTGAACATGTTAAATATTTAATTAATTAAACTTGATTTAGCCACTTAATTATTTTAATTAGATTTAATTAAATTTATTCCTAATTAATATAATTATTTGACGATAAATCAAAATTCCTAAAAATAATCGATTGAATATTTATTTAATTGATTAAACTCAAATTGTCAAATTTAATAATTTAATTTTGGATAAAGTTTGATTAAATAATTGATTAACCCATAAATCAGTTATTTTTAAATTAAAATCAATTAAGTTGAGAACAAAACACATGGAAATTAAATAAATCAAATAATTATCTATGCAAAAATCAGAGGAATAATTAAACTCAAAAACAACTATTAAATTCAATTTGTTAACTTTCCAAACTCAACATGTGATTGTGAGTTGAAAAGTAGATTGGAGTAATCTCAACTTCCAATTATGAGTTAAAAAGATGATTTGCATGATTTTGTGAGATAACTACTTCTAATTTCTTGATAACTCACCAATCAATCTGAGTTTATCAAGGAGTGATTTTTGGTTTTTCCATGAGTTCTCAAACCCTGGATTTCTATATAAACAGGCATCGGTCCTTCACAAATGATCGTGAATTTGGAGAATCATATCACGTGCAATTTGGACAATAGCAGCGCTATACTATCGAATTCTTGAGATTGTGCAACATTTGTGATTCAATTCTAACCATTATTTCTTATTTTTGCTTCCATAGTTAGATTCAATTCATTGATATCAGATTTTAGATCAATTTTTCATCTAGATTACATTCTTATTTGCATTGAAAATACAAAAACATAGATTAATCTTGCATTCATTTTCATAGCTTTTTGCATTCAAATCCTTTGTTTAGGCATTGCATTGTCACTGATCTCGGTTAAATTCTGAGAATACCATACTCACATGTACTAGAAGGTAGTAAATTGCCTGGTTGATGATATATCTATTTATTGCATATATTTTTTGCCATTAACCAATAATATTTTACTGTTGTGTTGTGTCTTATAAACAGGTGCAATTTTCACACACACACTACCTCAAACCATCAATTGAAGAAAAATGATGAAGACTAGAAATATGGAAAAAATCCAAGATTTCATAGAAAAATTCTTCAATTCAATTCCTTCAACCAAATATGAAAACTTGTGTATTGAGAATAATGGCCAAGCCTTTCCAATATAGGAATTCGAACTCAACCATGCAATTTTGGAACTCAACGGCCTTGTTTTCATCAACTCCATAATTCTTTCAATTCTAATTTGTAACTCAAGTATTTTGCCTTCCTTGTTTTTGTCAATTCACTTAACTCTCAATTAATTAATTCTTTTATTTATTTATTCTAATTGATTTGTGCAACTAAATTGCACTTTAATTAAATTAATATTATTTAGTCTAACATTATTTTCCACATGATAATTTATTTTCAAATAATAAATTATCTTTTATTTGAAAATTTGAATTTGATAATTAATTAAATCTTTAAAAGAATAAATTTAATTAATCTTCATTAATTAAATACTTTTATTTTCACAAATAGACTTTTAATTAAATTTTTAAATTTAATAAATGTATTTAATTAATTTCTATTAATTTAATAAATGTGTTTAATTAATTTATGTTAATTAAATACTTTCACATTAAAATAACTATATTTAGCGAGATCTAATTTATTTAAAGTACATAATTAATCTAAATAAATTATTTAAACATAAAAATATATCAACCAACTAGATATCAACTGAAACTAATAAAATTGTAACCATACTCAAGGGAAAGACTATGAAATCATGTCACCTGGACAAATTTGGGAAGGGTAAAATATTAGAAACTTGTCCACTATTTTAGGATAATAAAATGGCTTAGGTTGGGATTTGGATCTAAACATTATCTCCCCTCTTACCATTGAGACTTGTGATACTAGGGCACGCTCATCCTAACAATTCAGGGAAGTCAATGCTCGATGCCTGCAAACCTACAAAAATGACAAGCATGTACATGTACATATATATAAAAAGTGATGACAGGGATCAGGACATTGTATGGATCCCACAAGCAAGTAACTATGACTCTGTCCCTCAACTATATCAAGCACGTTAAATAGGACAAGTAAAAGCATACATGATAGCCATACACATGCAAGTATGGGATAAGTAACATCATAACCATAAACGTCATTTAAACATGTATAAATAATAATCATCAAAGTAACTAACATCATCTAACTGCAAATATAATATCCATAATTATCCAATCATCAAATCACCATGTAATGTTATACATCCAAAACCACATAATGAAACTGAAGTAATCGGCGCACACATAAAAGTGGCCTAAAAGAGTTTGGAAATATAAAACTAAAAGTAAACTATGGGTGGACACTACATACACCCCCCCTAGAATTAGACTTACTCTTGGAAGCCTACAAACAAATAGGGATATAAATCTTGTAATCTCGCTGCATCCTCCCAATTCGCTAATGTCGACTCATTGATAGGGTCTAATTGGACCCTTACCTACTCAATGGTGTGATCCTTGAGGGTCATCTCTCACTGTTGAAGTATGTGAATGGTCTCTAAATCTATTTTCCCATCCTCTACTTGCAAATTATTCCAATCAAGTACATGTGTAGCATCTGGTATATAATGTCTAAGTACTGAAACATGGAAAACATCATGAATACAAGACAAGATAGGTGGAAAAGAAAGATGGTGAGCAACTGGTCCTATCCTCTCAAGAATCTCAAAAGGGCCAATGAAATGAGGTGACAAATTTTAACCCTTTGCATAATGAATCAGACTCTTTTGTGGATGCACTCTCAGAAACACATTAACACCAACTACAAACTTCCTATCCACTCTATGAGAATTTGCATACTTATCTGCCTATCTTGACTTATGGTCACATGCTCACAGATGCATTCTACTTGTTGCTCCATATCTCGAAGCATCTCGGGACCTAATAGTATATGATCCTATAGCCTATCCCAACTCAAAGTTGTAAAACAAGGATGGCCATACAAAGGTGACATCCTAAAAAGGTGACATCCCAATCAAACTATGATACCCATTGTCATAGGCAAACTTGACCAAATATAAATATCCCTCCCAGTGAGTCTGTCTATCCATGACATACATCCTTAACATATCCTCAAGCACCTATTTAACTCACTTTTTCTGACCATCGCTCTCAGGGTGATATGTTGAACTAAAATTCAGTTGTGCTCCAAGATCATGTTGCAAGAAAGTCCAAAATGTAGAAGTGAATATTGGATCCCTATCTGATATAATCCTATGCGAAAAACTATGTAGCCTCACAATATCCTACATAAATACTATCTACTAAAGCTACTATATATGATGCTCTCATAGGGGAAAAGTGTGTCACTTCAGTCAACGGATCAATAGTAATCATGATGGTATCATGTCTGTAGGGATTCATAGGCAAGCCTACAATTAAATTCATCGATATGATATCCCATTTCCATGATGGATGAGATTAGGCTTTAAAAGTCATGTTGGATACTGGTGGTCTACCTTAACCCTTTGACACTATAGACATATAGCCACAAAATCAGCAATGTTATATTTCATACCGGACTAGTAGTATAGTTGTCAAATTTTTGCATTCATCTTCTTGACACCTAGATGTGTTGAGTAAGGTGCACGATGAGCCTCAAATAAAATCAAGGTACGAAGATCATCTTATGGAGGTACATATATATGGCTCATATAATGCAAAATATTATTTGACTCCAAAACATAGCCTAAAAATCTACCTTCCAAAGGTCTCTCTGAATCAATCTTAGCTCTCACTTCCTTGTACCAAGTATCTGTATGAAGTTCCTAGAGTATACAACTCCACAAATATGCTCCAAGATTCAAAGCTAATATATTGTGCCTCCTTCAACTCAAGGCATTGGATAACACATTTTCCTTACCATGGATGTGTTATACACTAAGTTTGCACCCTTGTTTCAAGCTCTCTTGGTCTTGATAACCTAGTATAACATGGGAATTATCTCCAGGTTGTGGGACCTATGCTAACTAAGATGAGACCTCTAGGTTCTAGGCTGGTTCCTCTTGGATAATCACCTTAATTTTCTCTTAACAAGAAAGTAAATTCTTGAGGGAAAAAGGGATAGAAGGAATGCATGAAAGGGAAATGACTGAAAGCAAACTATCCTACTAGGTGATACACTGAAATGATGGTTTGAATTATAGTATAGAGGATGAACTCAGTACATAACCTTAGGTCTAGGAGATCACAACTCACTAAATAGGCTTGCATCAATATTTTATAGAAGGGTCTACAATAGAGAGATGATATGCAGGGAAAGAGAGAATTTCACAAGGCAATAGCACTCTTAAGAACTTAGACACAAACTATAACCTACAAACAGACATTCACCTCTGCAATTGGGTATAGGAATGAGATAGATTGTCAGGGGGTTGAAGTATACCCACAAGATCATTCAAATCAAATCACCCACAAGAATACACATGAATTGCAGAAAGAAAGAGGGATCAGGAACCCTAAGATGTCACTGAAAACATGCTTATACTGAACTCAATAAGATAAAATTCAGATAAGAAGGCATAGGGATAGAAAGAATGTCATAAAATACCTTTGCAATATCTAAAGTTCCAATGAAAGCTACAAACTGCAAAAAGTCAGAGGGCAGAAAGAATGCCACGGATAACTCCTTAGAGAGAAAATTCTCTTTTTACAATTGCCAACTCTGAGCTCTAAAAGCTCCAAAAAATAATATATACATCTCCTTTTTTGCATGCAGGCAGGAGTCAGAACCTAATTAGGGTTACATATTTTCATGATAAAACCCTAATTCTGTCAATTATGATCATAAATGTCATGGAAATATCTCAACTAATCAGATATCATGTTGTGTGTCTATCTCTGTACTGCATCTACCTGCGGACAAGCTGCCTTGATCCATCTACCACTCTTGCAATTCGGCTCGCCATAACTATTCAAATCTGGTACTCCAGATATTTGAATTTAAAAAATGATTTAAATGGTCACAGGTGGCACTAAATTTCTCCATCTATGATCAATATTCAAATCTGACCCATCTTTAAAATGCATCCATTAGATCTTCTTACTTTATTGGGTACCACTTTCATTTCATAACCTTAACCCTACACTTAACCTCAGGTTCACTTTTTCCTTTGTCACTGAATTGCTTGAAGTTTTATCTAACCCCAGCTTGACCTAGTGACTACGTGACTACAACCACAAACTTAGGTCCATCTGATAGATGTCATCATACCATTGATCGACTGTAGATAGCTCAGATCTAGCTAACACAGGACCCACCCGCTTCCTTTTAGGCTGATACTCAATCGACGATTGTCGCATGATCTCAAAGGCTCAGAAGATTCCATGAGATCATAAGACAACCATAGATCTTAAATTATTTGCCACCTCACTTAAGAAAATCTGGACCCACGCTAGATGCCACCTATATTACCCAGCAACCAATAAGATTTAACCATGTCAAACGGACCCACAAGACAGAGCCTAAACACTCAGAAGATTGAGCGATCATCGCATGATCTCATAGGGTCAGAAGATTCTATGAGATCATAAGACAATCATAGATCTTAATTCTACTGACATCCCTATAGATCCTTTGACAATGGTCCCACTGACAAATCCCAGTCATCATTCCGTCAGCCAATAAAGTGCAAGCACGTTAGAACATGAGGACCCACCTGACAGAGCCCTGGCAATAAAGTAGAATCAACAACTGGCGTATGATCTCATGGGCTAGGAATATTCCATCAAATCATATGCCAATTGTTAGATCTTCAAGGAAAGGTAGCACACTGGGCCCGCCCTGACATGGCACCACATCACAAGCCTTTGACCAATTAGAAGCATACACCTCAGACTACGTGGCAATGGACCCACTGACACAGAAGTGTTGCATGATGAAGATTGACGGTCATCGCATAACTGAAAGGGGAAAGATTAAGTCTTACGAACATGCAACAACCATCGGATGAAGTGATTAAGCCTGTTAATCAAGGCTGCTTAGGATCTTTAATAAACTGGGCCTAGACCTGCCATGTGCCACATTGTTGCTAAATCGCATTTCAGAAAGTCTGACAACCCAAAGTCTTGAGATTTAACGACAGCCACAAGTTTTACAAGGTTAGCTTTTTGGAAATATTACCAAGAAAACTTAGGCTTGAGGAAAAAAGATTAAAAGGGGCCCCGCCCGATGACCTAATGGTATAACACATAAAGTGGTCACTTTTAAAAGGCACATGTGTTTAAAGGGACTTGAGTGGCCTAAAAAGGTAATGGTGAATTAGAACAGGCCAAAGGGCTTAGGGTTTTTTGGCTTTTGGGGCTTTTTTCCAACGGTCACATTTTCAAATTAAAAGACCTCAGACCAGAGAGTTGGATAGTTGCAGAGGCCAGAAGGAAAGGCAGAAGGCCATGAAATTTTTTGAGGTGCTTAGCAGGGTTAAAATGGAGATCCAGGGATGGAATTTAGCCCATGACCAGAATTGAATAGATATGAAATTCTTTGGGCAACAAGATGTACTTGACCTCAAATTCATATTCACAAAGAAATACCACCCATCGCCACTTCCTAGCATTCAAGTTAGGTTGCGTAAAGATATATTGTAAGTTATGATGATAACTATGAAGCTCAAATCGATGTCCCAATAGAAAATGTCTCCATCAGACTAAGGTATGAACTACTGCTACTAGCTCAAGATCATGTGTAGGATAGTTCAATTTTTTCTCCTTGAGGTTGGAAGATTCATAAGCAATCACATATCCTTCCTACATAAGAACTGCTCCTAGACCTTCCAAAGAAGCATCTACACATACCATGAAATCACCTATTGGGTCAGGTATTGCTAGGATAGGTGTGTTGGTCAGACACTTATTGAGGTTATGGAAAGCCTCTTCACACTTCTATGTCCAAACATACTTCTTCCCTTTCCTTTGGACATAAGTAATCTGATATGCAACCCTAGAGAAGTCTTTGACAAACCTGTGATAGTATCCTATCAAGCCCATGAAACTACAAACTTCAAATATATTAGTGGGGTTTGGCCAATCTACTATAGCCTAAATTTTGGAAGAATTAATTGAGATACCCTCACCTAAGATTACATGCCCCAAATACTAAACTTTAGATTGGAAGTCACACTTCGCTACATTGGCATACAATTGGTTATCATGAAGATAGTGCAAAATAGTCGTAGATGTTCCTCGTGCTTCTCCATGTTCTTATAAAATATCATCCAAGAAGATGAAAATAAAATAATCAAGGTAATAATGAAATACTCCATTCATTAGGCATGTGAATACAGATGGAGCATTTTTCAAACCAAAAGGAACTACTGTGAACTCATAATGTGTATAGTGAGTGCGAAATGTAGTTTTTTGAATGTCGGTATCTTGAATGCACAACTAATGGTATCCTGACATGAGATCAAACTTGGATAATACCTTGGATCCTTTTATCTGATCAAAGAGATCATCAATTCTTGGAAAATGGTACATGTTCTTGATCATTTCCTTGTTCAACTGTCTATAGTCAATGCACAAACGCAAAGATCCATCTTTCTTCTTAACGAAGAGTACAGGTGCTCCCCATGATGAAACACTTGGTTGAATACTACCCTTCACCAAAATATCCTTTAATTGAAGCTTAATCTCTCTCAGCTCCTATGTGGTCATCTCGTAGGGTGCTCTAGATATAAGTTGTGCTCTTGGAACAAGATCAATGTGAGAATCTATGTCACGCTTAGGTGGTATACCCAAAATCTCACTAGGAAAGACATCGATGAATTCTTGAAGTATAGGATGATCAAGAGTCTTTTCCTCTATGTCTACTTCATCCATCTCATTCATAGTTATATAAAATACTTGACATCCCTTTCACATGTTTCACTTAAGTTGCATAGTGAAAATCATATGAAGAGATACAATATGTTGAATTACCACTATCTCAAAATCCTTGCCAACATCATCTTGCATTTTATTATCTTATGTCTACAATCAATGTTGGCTCCATGATAACCTAACCAATCCATTCCAAGGATGACATCATATGATCCCAAAGGAATAACACAAAGTTCAATTGTGGTAGTGAATTTACCTAGATCCAACTCACACTTATGCACTAGAGATTCTATCAATATCCTTGCCCCAGAGGCTAACTCTACTTGCCAACCAATGTCTTGCTTTACTACCACTAGCCCACATTTCTCTACTATAAAAGGAGATATAAAAGAATTTGTAACTCCTAAATCAAATAAAATATAAAGATAAATACCTCTAGTGGCACCAAAATTCTCTACCACTATGCCCTGATGTTATGTCTGATGATGATCCACTACCACAAATACCCTATGAGATTTTTTGGCATCCCCTATAGTAGGCTTAGAACCTACAGGTCTTTGTCCTAAAAATGTGATTCACACTAAGGGCGATTCACTATAATGTGACCATATTGTCCACATGAGAAGAAACCATTGCCTCTACTATGACCTCTCCTAGTGGAGGGTGCACTAGAATTTTGATAACTACCTCTGCTAGCAACTGAATGTATGCTCTATGCAGGCTAATTGGGTTGGTTGCGCCTGTTGCGTAAAAAGTTAAAGAAATTCTTAGATTGAGGACCACCACTCTATGTTGGATGATTCATCCCCTTTTTTTGTTGATACAAAAGTAGGGAGGAGGTTTCCTAAAGTTCCCTACACCTTGGTTTTAATTCCCCCTATAGCCTGAAGGTGTAGGAACACTAGTCTGAACTCTTATCTATCCACCATGCCCTAGAGCCAAATTTTCCTCTACCAAAGTAGCCTTAATAATCATTTTCTTGAGGGTCTTGGGTTAAAATATCTTAACCTCTCTGATGATGTGACCATTGAGTCCCCTGATGAAATGTTACAACATAAGTGGTGAATGATTACTAAATCCTACATAGGGCCTGAGCTCAAAGAAATGACGCTTGAAATCCTAAACAAACATAGATAGTTCCTGTATATTGTGGAACTAATCTATGAACTATTTCTACCACTGATCAAATAAGAAATGTTCACGAAAGTTCTTGAAGAAAATCTCCCAAGTGAAAGTCTCCATGGTAAGCCCTAGTTTTTTCTCAATTTTCCACCAAGAAGATGCAAAACCTTTGAGGCTCATAATGGCATATCTTACCTTAACATTGGTATCGAACTATTTCATGGAAAAACATCAATCTAATACAATGAGCCAAGTCTCTATCTTGAAACCAGTGACAAGACAACTAAAAGGAGGAGGTCGTGATCTCAGAAGGTCTCTCATCTGATTGTCCTTTATGGCTCCCTGACTGAGGGTAGTGTCCCTTCTTCTCAAACTTCTAAATCTTTGTCTCTCCTCATTATCAGAATGGTGTGATGCTTCCTATATAACCTTGTCTTGCATAGGTAGACATTCTAGAATAGTCTGTAGAATCTGCATAGCATTGAGTTCTCTATAAATTCCATGATGTTCACCACAATCCTCTTAATAAGTAGGAGATATTTTCCATAGCAAGTCAAATTGTGATATTGCTATCAGAATTTAACTATGTAGTTTTTTTTAGTCAAACTCATTGACCCATGATTCATGAGTAGTGGTTCACCGAACCCATCTCTCATGAGAATGAAATGAAACACTTAGCACTCATTGGATCTAGGTGATGCTCACAAAGGTGAAGCTCTGAGACTTCCCGGGAGGTCACCCATCCTAGTACTACTCCAGCTCAAGCGCGCTTAACTACAGAGTTTCCTCCATGGTTAAACCCACTCTACTTGCATCCTCATTTGCAAAACCTTCACCAAGTTTTGTGCCTTATGAACCATTCATTAGAAAGCCCCTTAAGCTCATCAATTGATAAGTAGGAGATATTTTCCACAGCAAGTCAAATTGTGATATTGCTATCAGGATTTAACTGTGTAGTTTTTTTGAGTCAAACTCATTGACTCGTGATTCATGAGTAGTGGTTCACCAAACCCATCTCTCATGAGAATGAAATGAAACACTTAGCACTCATTAGATCTAGGTGATGCTCACAAAGGTGAAGCACTGGGACTTCCTGGGAGGTCACCCATCCCAGTACTACTCCAGCTCGAGCACGCTTAACTACGGAGTTTCCTCCATGGTTAAACCCACTCTACTTGCATTCTCATTTGCAAAACCTTCACCAAGTGTTGTGCCTTATGAACCATTCATTAGAAATCCCCTTAATCTCATCACTTGATAAGTAGGAGATATTTTCCACAACAAGTCAAATTGTGATATTGCTATCAGGATTTAACTGTGTATTTTTTTTGAGTCAAACTCATTGACTCATGATTCATGAGTAGTGGTTCACCACACCCATCTCTCATGAGAATGAAATGAAACACTTAGCACTCATTGGATCTAGGTGATTCTCACAGAGGTGAAGCACCGGGACTTCCCAGAAGGTCACCCATCCCAGTACTATTCCAACTCGAGTGCGCTTAACTACGGAGTTTCCTCCATGGTTAAACCCACTCTACTTGCATCCTCATTTGCAAAACCTTCACCGAATCCACTCTACCTTCATAAGGCACAAAACTTGGTGAAGGTTTTGCAAATGAGGATGCAAGTAGAGTGGGTTTAACCATGGAGGAAACTCCGTAGTTAAGCACGCTCGAGCTGGAGTAGTACTGGGATGGGTGACCTCCCAGGAAGTCTCAGTGCTTCACCTCTGTGAGCATCACCTAGATCCAATGAGTGCTAAGTGTTTCATTTCATTCTCATGAGAGATGGGTTCGATGAACCACTACTCATGAATCATGGGTCAATGAGTTTGACTCAAAAAAACTACACAGTTAAATCATGATAGCAATATCACACAATCTTCTTCCTTGTTATCCTCGACTCTCTAACTCACAGAAGGGCTAGGAAGCCTTCTCCTTCCCCGTCCCCTACTATGGCCTCCACTTCGGCCTCTAGAAATAGATCTATTTTCAGTGACCATTTGTCCTACAACATTCAACAAGAAGGACGAAAATAAATAAGACATGAAGAATCGTAAAGCAATAGTCTGAAATAAAAAGGTATTATATGCCTAAGTTTTGTTTCATGTTTTAACAACTAGACATCTAATGGGTGTACAAAATTCTCAAAGTTCCCAGTGTTGAAACATGGACTCTGATACCAAGTGTGATGCCCCGCCATGGAACCTAGGAGATATAAACCTAAAACATGTTACTAAGTTTACAGAATATTTTTTTCTTAAGAGTTTACAAACAATGATGAATAAACAA
This sequence comes from Chamaecyparis obtusa, assembly GCA_027943335.1. Taxonomy (NCBI): domain Eukaryota; kingdom Viridiplantae; phylum Streptophyta; class Pinopsida; order Cupressales; family Cupressaceae; genus Chamaecyparis; species Chamaecyparis obtusa. The sequence continues at coordinate 65,209 of BSBK01007235.1, read as the reverse complement.
GTGAAAGTAAAACATAAATCCCATAAGTACACATAAATTTGATTTTAGATTACAAATATCAAGGGTTCCTTGATGTAGAAACTATGTAAATATAATTTGACCTATTAATTACAATAATAATCTAAATATTCTACATAATATATCATAATTACATCTAAATAATGAAGTATACATAATCTCCCACATCCACTACACAATTCACAAGGTATGTAATTATAATTAAATACAAAGTATAAAGAAAGAAAGAATAAGAATAAGTCTCCAAGAAGATAGGATAGGAAGCAACTGTAACAAGGATCATCCAACACTGGTACAAGAATGTCAGAGTCTCAAATGGTAAAATAATCACTACCTCTCGACCTCGTGTACACATGTGGTCCCACTCCCACCGTGTTGAGGAGATAACATCAGACCCCACTTGGATAAAAATACCAAAATCAATCAGGTAAAACTAAGAAAGGGTCCTAGAAGCACCTATCTCAAGGGTACATCTCAATAAATCAAAGGTACACATACTAAATCCAGAGGCAACCAACACATGTAGGAAACCTAAGATGAAATTAGGGAAGTGTCATCACGTGTCAATGTTAGGATTAAGTAATACTGAGAGGGGGGTGAATCGGTATTACAGCACTTTAAATTTGAACTTAGCAACTTCTAGCTTAACCAAATAATTACTAAAATGACAAGAACATAAACACAAAATACACAACTCATAACACCATGATTTTTTTCACAAGGAAATCATGTTAAGGGAAAAACCCCAGTGGGGATGGTACCCACAAATATGTACTAAAAGTATTATGTCCCTGTTAGGAGACCTAGCCCTGTTAGGAGCTAGTCATTACATTAGCACATTTCCCTGTTAAAGGAATGCAAGAACCATGTTAGGGGTGTACAATGAGCATACTACTCTTACAATCAAATTATGTTCTCCGATTACAATGCTTTATAAAAATGAACTAATACAAGGATCTGATATGGTTAAGTAGTTCTAGTTGTAGCTTACATCACCTTCTATCTGATTTTGACATCACAATGCATCCATTCCTTCATCTATATCTCACCACTCACTTCTCAAAAAGCTTTCCATATATATAATTTATTACATACCCAGTCGGCTCCCAAATACATCAAAAATAAGACCAACACTTATCAAAAAGTAAATACCATGTCGGTGATCATACATTATGTAAATAGGGATAATACCCAATCCAAATCCAACTTAGCACGTTTAGATTCCACATTACACTCCCTCAATCATCATGACCATTCAATTGCTCGGTCTTGTTTCTCTTCAATATTCGCATGAATTTAATCATTTGTAACTCTCATCGCTGACATCCAAAACTCAAGCGATCTTAACAGAAGGTCTACCACATCCCAAAATGCCTTCCTTTAAGATCACATAACATAATTCATCCTCTACAATTCTCGCTACCCAAAAATTTACTTATGTACCCAGTAAGCTACTTCCTGGACTTAGTCATTTTTACAAGACCTTAATACCAAAACTATGTTCCACTCAAAGAGACCATTCATATAAGTAGTGTTGTCATAAATGAAAACCCTGAATGGCTCACTTGCCAAAAATCTCCCCCTTTTCCATTGATGGAAACACTTAGTGAAAAATGACTAAGTGTCAAATACCAAAGTACTTAGTGAAAAATGACTAAGAGTCAAATACCAAAGTACTAAGCCCTTATCTATATATTCCCTCCTTTACATATCTTTTATACATTCTTCTCTATATCTCCTTTTATACATTTTTCATACTACTACTCTCTATTTAACATCGATGGAAAAGGTGTGAAAAAATGTAGAGTCTCTATACATATAACAGTATAGTATACTTGCTTAAAACATTTACACCAAATTAAGGATATCTCAAAAAGGGTTTTCCAAGATCTTTACCTCTTCTGTCTAGGTCTTTACCAAAATTTGACCCACATGGATCAGTCCTTTCAGCTCAAAAGATGTTATCTCATCTCCTTATAACTCAATAGGCATGTTGTCAGTAAGAGACTTTGTTGCTTTCTCCATGTCTGGAAGGTGTGTCTCTAGAATTGATAGCTTGGGGGTGATTAAACTCTTTAGCATATCAAATCTCCCTACAACTCTCACTTTCTATGTCTCCATCACACTTATGTTATCAAGCAGTCTGGACACTTCCTTTTCTAGCTCCAAAATAGTGTGTGAGGAGGTCTCATAACTGTGCACCAACTTTTCATGTGTCTTCATGTCCAGTGTAATGATATTTTCAATGTTTTTAAAGTATCTGATGGGGTTTATACAATAACTATATAGCTTTCTTCCATGTGGCACACAACCCCTTGTATCAGAGATAGTCTTACTAATTATATCCAAGTCCCATAAAATGGACTTGAAAATTTCCTCTAGCTTCTTCACCAAGTAATTATGCTTATATTTCACCTCAGTGATCTTCTCCTAAGACTCAAAGTGACTATCAAAGTCATCTTATGTCATGTTCAAGTTCTATGCAATGTCCTTTCCTTGGAAAGTGAAAGGTATAGGTAGGATTTTGTTGATGGTATCAACTACCTTATCCAATACCCTTGACTTCTTCTCAATTTTTTATTCTGACATCTCCTTTTCTTTAGAAAATACGATGTAAGATTGCTTCACCAGCTCATCTTCATCCATACTCTGAACATCTATGCTCAATGATTTCTCTCAACTTGCCAACAATAAGACTGAAGAAACAAGTATAATTATTTATGTAAAGGGTTAAAAAATGATTATTGATAGTTATTTAATTGTTGATTGATTGATGGTTATGTTCACAAACATGTAAATAATATCCTTTACATATAGAAGAATTGGGGAAGGTAAGATTCTCTTCTTAATCCCAAATTCCCAAAGGAAAGATCCAAATTGATTAACCACAAGAAAATGGTCAATGCATAAATGAATCAATCAATTAGTAATAAGAAGAAAGAGGAAAACCTTACATTCCATTTGGAAGAGAGTATTAAAATCTTAATTGAAATGAATTGAAGACAAATACTAACCTCAAAGTATAGAAGATCTGGAGATTATTATTTTTTGGTGTCTGTACTGAGTTTCTAGAAATTATGCAACCAGATCTAGAACAGAAACACAGAGACGGAGAAAACCCAGAAGTCTTTTTCTTTTCTGAGCCAGGTTGACCTTGACTCAAATATAGGGACACAATTGTGCCCTTTTATGTCAACCTTGACTTGCACTGCTCCGACGAAAATTATATTTGTGGATCCTGAAAGTTTTTCGAAAAGGGTATCTAGATCTACTCTATAATTTGTTGTTCCATACTTTTTCCTACAAGAAAAATGGTTTTTTTGTTTGGATGAGGGATTTGCCTTGGTCAAAACCCAGTTTTGGAATTAACCTTGAAATAGAATTGAAATTGTAGTAATAAACAAAGTAAATAGAACAATTCACCTTGCTTATGTTGAAACCCTTGTGGAGGATTTGAATCCTTGAATCCACAAGTATGGATGCTCCAAATGGATGTATAATTGTAGGATTTAGGATGTCTCAAATAAATTACATTTAGATCTTCAACACCAATCTTGAATAGATCTTGGAATAGGAAGAAGCTTGAATGGATATGGATGGAGAAATCTTCAACAAGAGGGCTCCATAGAGCTTGAATCATTCAATAGCTACCAATGGATCTCCTTGATGAATTGAATACTTGAATGCTTGAATGCTTGAATGCTTACTTTGATAACTTATGCATAGATGATCCTCCCTTTTTCTTTCTTTCTCTTTCTCCTTTTCTTCCATTTTTTTCTCCCTAAAATGAGAGGAGAAGGCTTCCTTATATACTAGTCTAGGACACCAACTTCTAGAGAGGCCGACATATGAGAAATAAATTTCCATTAGGCTCATACCCTTAGGAGTGGACCTAAATTAAATTCCCTTTAAGAGTCATCGTTTCAAATCCTGAAGCAGCTGACCCAGAAGTGGGAAAGAATTATTTCCAAACCCTGACATCCGAAAATCTTTGGAATTTGAAATTTAGACCCTGGGTCAGGGTCAAGGTTGACCTTGACCCAGAAGGTCAACCTTGACCCTGAGGTCAAGAACCTCAAAATCTCAGAGCAAGATACCAGAAATAGGTAGGAAAGAAGTGGAAAATAGTGTAGGACAGGGAAAAAAATAGATCTAAGTCAAAGACCCATTCAAGGCGTTTGACATGACCCCAAACCACTTACTTGGAGGGCTAAACCAGTCCTAAATGGAAGTGCTTTCATTTTTCAAAGATACATTTAGCCCCCACTTTAGCAAGAGTATGGACTCAATACAAACTCTTGGTAAAGGAGATCACAAAGAAAAAGAAAATCTTATTGAAATCAAGGGTACAAAGAAATCCTCAAGCCCCCAGGGACTCAATTCTTTGTCAACCCTGAGATTACAATAAGAGAGACATAAATAGAAAAAGGAGAGAATATGGTGTGATTACCTCAGCCAATGAGAACTTATGTCCCATTTTGAATCACACAAGGAAACAATGCAACTGGAAAGATGGAGTTGAACTGCCTAGTGAATGTGGCTACTCACTAGTCAACCCATCAAGGATTCACCCTCAGGAATATTCTATTCTGAAAGAGCAAAGCCAAAACAAGAGAGATCCATTCTTAAGGACACCTTCTGACCTTAAGGGATCAAAACTTTGTAAATTGAAACCGGAGGGATCAAGAGATCCTATAAGATAAAAATCCATGCTTTAAGGATTAGTCTCTAATCAATAAAGGGAGAAAAGTTTTGAAAAATATTTTTAAAGTGTGTGTGAGCAAAAAGTGAGAAAAGTGTATGCCCCCACGTTAAATTCATTGCTAACACTTTAATAGGAGCAATGGCTTGAACAAAAACATGAACAACTCCACTAATTACATTTCCACTACGAGATGTCCCCAAATGAAGACAAATCAAGGGAAATACTAAATAAACATACAAAGAACACATAAGGGATCTACCTACCATGGGGTCAATATGATCATTATATATATATATATATATATATATATATATATATATATATATATATATATATATATATATATATATATATATATATATATATATATATATATATATATATATGATATTATTGCAAATGAATTGACATCATTCCCCAAAGAAAGTAGAACTACAATCACAATGGAGGAAAGAAAACACAAGAGTTACGAAGAAGAGTCCTTTCAAACCACAACATGGAGACCAAAAAGAATCAATGCTACCAAGTTGCAAATCCAAGCGAACTACACAAGGAAAACATTTATGAACAATAGCACAAGTACAACATAACATGAAAATAACATATAGAAGAATAGAGATACATATAGAGGAATAGCACAACAGGTTTGATTCCTTTATCACCTTGTACCAACAAAGTAACAAGGGTCGTATAAAAGAATCTAACAAACATTTAGCAAACACATTATGGGAGAAACACAATACAATAGGAAAACACACAAAAAGATACCATGGAGGACAAGCCAATCAAGCGCATTGCCTACTCTCCCCATTTCGGTCTATATCATTTAGGGAAGGTGGGAAACTCACAAGAGGGACTATATCTAACACAGTATGAATAATAGCTAGTTCCAAACAAGGATCCATTCAAGGCATTTTACATCACTCCAAACCACTTACTCAGAGGGCTAAACCAGTCCTAAATGAAAGTGCTTCCATTTTCTGACGATACAGTTTCTTGCTTCATTTCAACCTTATTTTTAGGTTCCTTTTCATCCTCAACAATGCTTACTTATACTTTTCTCTTGGGTAGTGAGTTCTGTTTGGAATACCTTGTCCTCTTTGCAAGGATGTCTTCTTCCTTTTCAGTCTATGAGGTTTTCTCTAGTTGTTCTAGATTAATATGAGGTACTTCAACAACTATAGGTAGTGTACTATCAGTCTTCTAAACTTCTAGAGGAGGAAGAGCTCCAAGGGAAGAGCTATCCAAACTAGAGGCACTCTGTATCATATTTCTCCTCATTTCCTTCATCTTCTCCTTTTTTATGCCAACCTTCTCTACTAGTTCATCTACAAATTTCTCAACTTTCCTTTTCCTTGTAACTTTGGTCTACTCCTCTCTGATCTTGGAAGATTTCTCTTCATAGGTTCCCCATCTTTCCTCTGATGTACCAATCTCATACAATAGCACATGTTCAACTTGTATTGTCAATATTTATGCACTAACCTCATACCCCATGGGGTAGCATCATTTCATTCTCAGGTCTACTACCTCAAAATATACAAAATCAATTTCAACCATGAAACAAATTGTATCTTTATACTTCTCCACTATTTCCTCAGGTATCCTTACTCTTTGCTTTATTTCTCTTTGCAAGATTTTGATCATCGCAAATAATTCTCCATCTACCCAAGTGTTATTATGTCTTTTTTAGATGTTTGACACTTGTAAACTAGTAGGTTCATTGTCTCTCCATGCTCTTGGGTGCATATCTAGGAATTTACGCAAAATATGTATATACATATGTATCAATAATGATCTAAAATCTGAATGTTTTACTTCTATCTTTCTTTATCTACTTCATATTCTCCATGAATTGTTGTGCAAGAACTTCGCATAGGTTATACTTAAAATTCTCCTTCACCATTTTATAATCCATCATTATAACACCATCTAATACTAAATTTGGTCGGCTTCTATAATGAAGTTTATATCTTTTAGTAACATTGTAACCAATCTAACATCTTGCTAGAAGATTTTTTCCACTATCATATCTTTCTTATCCCATTTATAGTGGGTTAGGGTTTCCACTTGTTTCTTGGTATTCTTTTCTGCCACTGGTATAATTCCAAAGTAATCTAGACCAATAATGTCATGGATCAACTTACTGCAAATCTTTACAGGTTGGTCACCAATCCAAATGAATTGGTCATGCACTCTACTCAACACGATTTTGAACCATTCTTCTTTGTCGAACTCATGCATTTCTTCCATCTTCATCACACTAAGATTCTCAAGATGAGAGAACCCATCCTTCCATTTTCTATATGCTTTTATCATGTCTTTCATCTCCTTGTAGATCTCAAATTTTCTTAGAGACTCATACTTGTAGTGGATATATGCCCTAATATCCTCGATGTGTAGAACTTCATAGGGTGTTTGAGAAAACATGCCTATGGGATCATCTTCAATTGATTTGTAAGGATGTCTCTTAGATTTATACCTAGGTCTCTCATTTACATAGAAAATCATAAGAGTATCTATATTCAAAAGCTCACAAATAATATAAATACCTCTTTTTGATGAATCTATGTATTTGTGCTCAATCAATTGCAGGGTGTCCTAGATCTTTATGCTTTCTAGCTCAGAACACTGATCTCCTTCAACTCTGTGATTTTAATAGTGATTAAATATGTTTGATTGAATACCTAGGTTATACTTTGTTGTGAAAATAAATAGCACAATTCCTAATAAAATTACATCTACAATTATCCAGCCAACCATTAATCTGGTGATCACAGGACATACCATGTATAGCAATGTGATCTCATGTATGTGTTTCATATCCATCATGCTCTTCATAATCTCGCAAAAGCTTATTTTGTAAGACAGTTGTTGGATGATTTTCTATTGTTTCTCTCTAAAGCTCTCCCTAAGGCCATGCTTGGCCATCTAGGTTGATGTAGCGATGTTAGCCTCAGGAAAAGACTCGGTAGCATATAATGATGCTCCATGAACCTTGTCTTCACTTGATTCCTTCACTTTCCATACTTTTCCACTGTCAGTATCTCCTGCCTTCCTAGAGTGATTATTAAATTCATCCATGTAATTTGAAAGACTCCTACCAGTATCACAAACATTTTTCTTCAAAAAAATAGGAGGTGGTCCACTTTTGTTCTCAGTTCTATTATACCTACAAAACTTCACTATGTGTCCTAAATTATTGCATTTGTAACATGTAGGAGGTGATATGTTCTGATTTACCTAAAACTTACAGTACTTTGTTATGTGTCCAAAGTTATTGCATTTATGACAAGTCATCTTGGTTTTTCTTTCTTCACTAATATAATCTTTCTCGATTCTAGGTTGATCAAGCTTCCTACATTTTTCCTTCTTGTGTCCATATGCATAGCAATTCAAACAATAACCAGTAAAGGGCTTGTAAGATTCTTCACCTCTACAATTTCTTTTCATGTGCCCTATTTTGTTGCATCCAAAATATATACCTCTGAAGGGTCTGATCTTATCTCTATGTTCTTTGTGAGTAGGTATTTCTATCTTTTCTTCAGAATTATTTTCTTGAGTTTTAGAATATTCAGCTTCATCAAAGCCAACTCATGTCATGTCTCCCTTAGGTTTCAGTCTTTTTCTCTGATCATCAATCTTATCACTACTCATATGAAGTTTTTCAATGTGTTTATTAGCCTCAACAAGTTCTCCTTTGATGATGTGATTTTATTTTTCCAATTCTTGATATTTGTTCCTGTAATCATCAAGTTTAAGCTGCATTTTTTTCCATCTGAACATTAGCGCTCCTTAAGATCTCTTCAATCTTGATTCTTTCATCTTTCTCATGTTGAATTTATTTAGCCATCTGATTAGAAGTATTTTTGTGATCCTATTTTAATGCTTCATTCCCTAGTTCAATTTGCTTGATCTCATCTGATGAATCATTATCTAAATCCTCTTTTATCTTTTCCATAAGATCTTGCCTTTGGTTCCTGGAAAGTTCAAGTTGTTCTTTCAGTTTCTTGATGAAACCCTTTGTTCTTCTTAATTTAAATTTCAAATCTCCATTTTCAGATTTCTCTCTATCTAAGTCTTCAAGTGTTGCTTCAAAGTTCTCTTTCAAACTTTCAGAATCCATCTTGATCTCCCTTAAGTTGTTAGGCTTTCTTTCCAAGGGCCTGATGCTCCGATACCAATTGTTAGGATTAAATAATACTGAGAGGGGGGGTGAATCGGTATTACAACACTTTAAATTTGAACTTAGCAACTTCCATCTTAACCAAATAATTACTAAAATGAAAATAACATAAACACAAAATACACAACTCATAACACCATGATTTTGTTCTTGAGGAAACCCTGTTAAGGGAAAAACCCCGATGGGGATGGTACCCACAAATATGTACTATAATTATTATGTCCCTGTTAGGAGCTGATCATTACATTAGCATATTTCTCTGTTAAAGGAATGCAAGAACCCTGTTAGGGGTGTACAATGAGACTACTGCTCTTATAATCAAATTTTGTTCTCTAATTACAATGCTTTATCAAAATGAACTAATACAAGCATTTGATATGCTTAAGTAGTTCTAGTTGTAGCTCACATCACCTTCTATCTAATTTTGACATCACAATGCATCCATCCATTCAACTATATCTCACCACTCACTTCTCAAAAAGCTTTCCATATATGTACTTTATTATATACCCAATCAGCTCCCAAATACATCAAAAATAAGAGCAACACTTATCCAAAAAGTAAATACCAAGTCAATGATCATACATTACCAAAATAGGGATAATACCCAATCCAAATCCAACTTAGCGCATTTGGATTCAACGTTACACTCCCTCAATCATCGCAACCATTCAACTGCTTTGTATTGCTTCTCTTCAGTCTTCGCATGAATTTAATCAACTATAACTCTCATCACTGATATCCAAACTCAAGTGATCTTAATAGAAGGTCTACCACATTCCAAAATGCCTTCCTCTAAGCTCGCATGACATAATTCATCCTCTACAGTGTTCGTTGCCCAAAACGGTACTCATGTACCCAGTAAACCACTTCCTAGACTTTGTCATTTTTACAAGACCTTAATTTCAAAATTGTGTTCCACTCAAAGAGACCATTCATATAAGTAGTGTTTCCATAAATGACAACCCTGAATGGATCACTTGCCAATAGTCAACCCCTTGGAACGATCTCACTAGACTCCTACTCCCAAGTGTGATCATATGCAGAACTTGAAATCCTCTCGTGTAGACAAGGATAATTGATCATGACAGACTCACCACCACTACTAGATGGGAAAGCATCTTCTCTCACTCCCATCCTTAGCCTATACTAGCACTCAAGGCATGGGCGAGGAAACCATTATCTTATTAATTTATTTTAAAACCCTATTTAATTTATATTATCACTTGTTTAAGTAACCTACTAAGGATACCTAGGTAGCCACTTCGAGGCTCTGATGCCTCCAAAGAAAGTCACTTACCCTTTAACACCTCGATAACCTACCCTCTAGGTTCATAATATCAAAACCATAACTCAAACTCATCATAAATCATAAAATCCAAATATGGTCCCAAAGAATAACAAGAACACATAATAAACAATTTTCATCATAAAAATCAATTTCCATAAGGTTGGGTCACAACAAGATCAACTGCCACAAAAGTATGCAAGGCAAATAAAAATAAAACACATTAACCCTAACCTCGTCTCTAGTAATAGTCCTAATAGTATGTCGTAAAATATTCCATTCTAACCCAAATGCAGAAGGAAAAATAAAATATGCAAAAGAATTTAATTAATAAACTAATTTGTAAAACTCCATTACAAAAATTAATCTATTAAATTATCACTAACATACTATAATTACAATTATCAAATTAAATTCTAACACCCAATAAATCTTTATAACATTATTAAAATAAATTGATTCCAGGTTTAAAATTACTAAAGATAATATATTAATTTCATCAAACCCTTATCAAATCTAAATTTCATATTTTCCTAAAACAATATCCTTTAGGTTTTCAATTTAGGGTTTACCAGACACAACTTCTCTTTTTTTTGGTTTATAGAATTTCACAAAGAGGAATTCTCATATGAACAATATTTTGTTATTTAATAATTTTATCAATTCAAACCCTAAGGTTTTTCTACCATGAATATTTCAAACCCTAATTGAATTTGAAACAAAATTTAATTATGGAATTCATAAAAGCACCAAATTTCCTAAAACTAATTTCAGAAATTTCAACATGAAAAGAGAATCACAAACCAACCATAACACACAAATCTAATAGGCATGAAAAAAACAATCTTTCTAAAATACTAGAATTAAAACTACGAGGATTTCCAAATCCTACCTTAAACCACCAATCGAAGAAATATGACCAAGACCAGAAACATAGAAAAATTCAAGCTTTCACAAAAAAATTCTTCAATTCAATTCCTTCACCCAAATTTGCAAACATGTGTGTTGAGAATAATGCCAAGCCTTTCCAATATAGAAATTCAAACTCAACCATGCAATTTTGGAACTCAACTCAACTCAACAGTCATGTTTTCATCAACTCCATAATTTCCTCAATTCTAATTTGTAACTCAAGTATTTTGCCTTCCTTGTTTTTGTCAATTCACTTAACTCTCAATTAATTAATTATTTTATTTATTTATTCTAATTGATTTATGCAACTAAATTTCATTTTAATTAAATTAAATTAATATTATTTAGTCTAGCATAATTATTTTCCATATGATAATTTATTTTCAATTAATAAATTATCTTTTATTTGAAAAATTAAATTTGATAATTAATTAAATCTTTAAATAATATATTTAATTAATCTTCATTAATTAAATACTTTTATTTCCACAAATAAGCTTTTAATTTAATAAATGTATTTAAATAATTTGTATTAATTAAATACTTTCATATTAAAATAACTATATTTAGCAAGATCTAATTTATTTAAATCACATAATTAATCTAAATAAATTATTTAATCATAACAATATATCAACCAACCAGATATCAATTGAAACTAATAAAATTGTAACCATGCTCAAGGGAAAGACTATGAACTCACGTCACCTGGACGAATTTGGGAAGGGTAAAATATCATAAAATTGTCCACTATTTCGGGACAATCAAATGGCTTAGGTTGGGATTTGGATCTGAACACTATCTCCCCTCTCTTACCATTGAGATTTGTGATAGGGTGTGCTCATCCTAACAATTCAAGGAAGTCGATGCTCAGTACCTGCAAACCTACATATAAGATAAGCATGTACATACATACATATATATATAAAGCAATGTCAGGGATTAGGACATCATGTGGATCCCGCAAGAAGGTAACTACGACTTTGTCCCTCAATGATATCAAACATGTCAAACGGGAGAAGTAAAAGAATACATGATAGCCATGCACATGAAAGAATGGGGTAAGTAACATCATAACCATAAACATCATTTAAACATATAAATAATCATCATCAAAGTAACTAACATCATCTAACTTCAAATATAATATCTATAATTATCCAATCATCAAATCGCCATGTAATGTTATACATCCAAAACTGTTACTATAACTGATGGTAATGATGAACAAGACTGACCAAGATCAGAGGAATACATGATAGTAGAAAGGTTAGATCAGTTATTATCTTATCATTGATGTCAAGCAATTGATTATCTGGTTTATATTGTGTTGCCATATCATTCGGAGTATGATATAAGTTGAATGAGTTAAGGAGAAGAAGTGAGATGTTGTGAAGTTGAAGAACTTAAATGGGCAACTGATACAAATCATACAATGCTAAGATTATGTTGATATAATTATATTCTACCTAACATATGATTATATCAAGTCGGTAAAGAATGCTAATGAAGATTAATCAATTCGATAAGTTAAACTATTTTGGATACCGAGAAGGAAAAGTCATTCAGTAAAGAGAAAAAGTAATTCGGTAAGAGAAAAGTAAGTTTCAGTAAAGGCAAAGGAACTCAAGACACCAAGCAGAAGATTTTAGGCACCGAGCAAAGTTAACCAAAATTCAGAGTTAGTCACCGAGCAAGGAACATAAATTAAATACAAGGATCAGAATGACATTTAATTATTAGTTATGATGAGCTAGAAGGTTATGATGATAAGAAAAGTTAGTTAGAGAGATCTATGATCAGGAAAATTTATGATGATGGTCTATGGTTTAGATCTATGCGGCTAAAATAGAAGGAACACATTTCAAGAAAGTTCAAGTTCTAAGGTGAAGGTAAAATGTGTTACCGAGATCTAAATACATTGAATAAGTTTGTGAAATGAATTGAACGGCTAAGATTGATCAAAAGAAAATGTAATAAAAGAGATTAAGTGGAAAAACAAAGTCCATATAAAGGATGAATTTGTTTGAACAAATGGTTGGCAAACTGAAGGGTTGATAAGTCACCGACTGATGCAATGAAGAAGGAAAAGATAAATTCCAAGTCAGAAAGTAGAATTTTATGAAGTGTTGAAGCCAGTGGAAAGTGAAGGATTGAAGTGAAGATAGAGAGTGCAAAAAGGATTTGATTATGCAAAGGATAGTTGTGAATTTACAGGTCAATTTATTTACTATTTCTTATTAGCATTTGTAACAGATAAATCTCTAACCAATTGGACTTAATAGTCCTATTGTAAAATCCTTCCAAAGGTAACATTCTAAAGAGTGTTCAAATCCCTTTAACCATACCACTCCTAAAAGGGTAAAGATCCTAATAGATCTGGGGTAAATCCCTTGACCAGGTCACACCTAATAGTGTGTATTGTAATCTTTAACCAGATTGGCTCTTAACCGAGCATACCTCAGAAGAGTGTTTTCTTTAGTGGGTGACAATTCCCATAGTGATTTTTCCCAAAGCTGGGTTTCCAAATTAAATACTAGTGTTACATGTGATGAATGATTTATGTGAATGTTATTGTTGATTTTTAAATTTTATTTACTATTGTAGGTAAATAGTGAATTGTGTCTGACCAAGTTGACACCAAGTTAATCAGAGAAAGTTTTTACAGTACTGAGAATCAAGGATTAGTGATTCCCCCCCCCCCCCCCCCCCTCTCTGTAATCCAACAATTAGTATCAGAGATAACTACTCTAAAGGGATAAGTTCAAAAGACTTGAGTAAAAGATCTGAAGATGTATAGGAGAGAAGTACCTAAGCTGAATAAGGAAAGTTTCTCAACATGGAAAAGAAGGATGAGATTGTACCTATCTGAAATTGGAGAATTTGTACACTCGACCACCTCTCGGACCTATGATAGTTGATCAGATGAGATAAAACTAGGAACACAACTTGATAATGACTGGAATTGCCTCTTCCCTGACCGATGCTGAATTCAATAATGTTAAGGACTATGTTACTTCAAAAGAGATGTAGGATAGGCTTACACATATTTATGGAGGTGATCAGCATGTACAAAAAGCTAAGTTTGATAGTCTCAGAGGAAATTTTGATGAAATGAGAATGAAAGATGAAGAGAACATTGCTCAATATAGTTTGAAAATCAAGGAAGTCGTTAGTGCCATCAGAGGTGCTGGTGAAATATTAACTAGTGAAGAAGTGGTAAGTAAAATTCTGAGAACTCTTTCATCCAAGTATGTTATTTGAGTATCTGCTATTCAAGAACTGGGATCCATACCAAATAATTTTGTTACTCTTGAAGCCTTAATCAATAAGTTGACTGCATTTGAGCTTAGTAATAGGATAATAGTCTACCAACTATTGAAATAGCCTTCAAATCATCTTTAAGTATTGGAACTTCAAGAAGAGAAAGAGAAAATCATAGTAGTTCATGTGGAAGTGAATATGATAGTATCTAACTAAAGAGAAAGAACGAAAAGAGGTGGAAGCACTGCTAGCTAAGAGACTACCGAGAGGTAAAGGAAAGTATAGAGGTAAATTTCCCTTGAAATGTTTTAATTACAACAAGATTGGCCACATTGCATCTAGATGTCCTAACAATGACAAGAATGATAAAAGTGACAAAAAAGAAAATTGATACCGAAGATTTAGAGATTACAAGGACAAAGGAAAGAAGTCTTTCTACCTAGCTAAGGAAGGTGTAACCAATGATGAATATGATGACACAGAAGATAGTCATGAAGTTGTTTATGTTTCTATGAAGGAAGACTCAGATGAAGAAAAGTATGAAGATGAAAAAACCCTTATTTCTCATGTAAGTAAAAATGGCCCATGGATTATTGATAATGGATGTTCACATCATATGACTGGTGATATTGATAATTTTGTGAACAAAGAAGAGTATGATGGAGGATTTGTTAGATTTGGCAATGATGCTCCATATCCTGTAAAAGGTAAAGGATTAATTATATTGAATGAGTAGATCATATGTGATGATGCATATTGGGCTAAAGGACTAAACTACAACTTTTTGAGTGTTGCACATGTTAGGCCGATTTTTTGTCATGACAAAATCCTTGGAAAATGGCCTCTTCCCTGCAAGTTTTCTGAAGTGTCCTATCATGCCTGCAGTCACTTGTTTTAATTTGTGAGAGAAATCCACTTGGTTTTTTGGTGTGCACTCCTACCTTGTGCTCTTTGTGTGTCACCTTGCTTCAACCCATGTCGCGTCTGCTAATGTGCAAAACCCAAAAAGATTTTCAATTTCTAAGGTTCGCGGGAAACAAACTTTATAATCTGCCACAGTGTCGAAAACATGCAGTGTTTTTGAAAATCCACGTTGTTTTCGACCTTTTTGGCCTTCATAAAAACCCTCGATGTTTTTGGCTTCCTTGTTTACCTTTGGGTCATGTTGGAAATTTTATGTATTTTTTATCTTTACCGAAAACCTTGTGTGTTTTCGACCTTGCCTTTCTTCTTTCCTACCGGCACTTCTTGTTTATCAATATTAATTGTGCAAGCACAATGGATGGTGGGACCTAAATTTTTGAAGGCTCAGTGGGACCTGACAGTGTCAGAGGATCGATGGTTGGCATAAGTTCTCATAGGATTTTTCAGAGCCATGAGATCTTACGCCAGCCATTGATGTTACTTTTTGCTAGGTTGCCTGTTGTGCGAGTGGGACCGTATGCCACGTGGTGTTAGATGTTGTGTTCCTATTGGTTGACGTGGTTGTGCTGAGTGGGTGCGGTGTCAAAGGGGTGACAGATGGCATGTTCCTATTGGCTGTCGCATGGCCGCATGTCAAACTTTTCTGACATGCGATCATGCGACCACTTGCCATCTGTCCGCATGGGTCCCGGTTATTCGCAGGTGGTGGTTGCAGTTTGGTGGTCCTGAAGGTGGACATGTGGCAGCCTGTTTTTGGTTGTTGCATGGTCGCATAGCCGAGTTTTTGGCTATGTAATCATGTGACCGGTCGACATGTGTCCATGGTGGTTGTGATGTTCGATTGTCTAGCAGTTGGTCTTCTTCTGGCGACCTGGTGACTTGCGGTCTTCTCTCAGTCGCTGAATCTTGGCGATTAAGTCTCTAACATCTGGCAACTTGGCTGGCAGTTAAGTTTTCCACAGTCGCGTAGTCGCTAGATGGTGGGCCTAGAACTTTCTTAAGTGGAATGACTTTGCGGGATATCTATGGTTGCCACATGATCATGAGGAATATTCCTCTCCCTTGCGATCATGTGACCACCATTTGATCTAGTGCTGATTTGGGCGTGGGTCCAGTGTTGGTACTTCGTGGTTGCAGCGAATGGTGTGATGACTTGTGGCATCGGGCGGGACCAAGTGGGGTCTTCCGGTTGGTCCGAGGTGGTGACATGGTGCCGATGTGGATGCTTTTCACATGATCGCATAGCCCAATTTCTAGGCTATGTGATCATGCGACCACTAATGGTATCGTGGTTGCGGAGTTATTAAGTGGGGCCGATGGGTTTCTAAAGTGATTAAAGGGCCGACAGATCTTGTGGCCATCGTATCACCACTGGGGTAAGGTGCGAGGAAGTTAACTTGGCGGTCTAGCGACAGTCGTCGATGCTATCTAAGGTGAAGTGAAGATCTAAAGCCCACGAAAAGTAAGAGGATCAACGGCCGTGACTTAAAGCTAGATTAAATTTTAAATTGTGACCGCTGATGAGCTGGGCGCCAAAGATGTAGCTGTTTGATTTTGAATTCAAATTTTTTGAGGGTTCCCAGCGACTAGAAAGGACTGGTTTTCAATGCAAAAGTGACCCTATTTGGTGAGAAGTGATTGGTTGTTGTTCGCAGTGTGGTCCAGGGTCTATGCGGTTAATTACAGAGGAGGTTTTGTACCTGGTGAAGGATTTTCTTGGCTCGAGGTGTTTTTGTAGTAAATTTTGTGACTGTTTCTAGCAAGTTGGGTGGTTGAAGCCCTAACCCTAGTCATCCGTAGCTTGTTGCAGATTTTCAAGATGACTAGGGGGTATAAGTTAGAAGATTTTGGATTTTGTAGCGGTTCCAAAACATTGTTGTTTTTTGGTCCCTAGTTTTTTAGTGTATATACTGATAGAGGTCTGGTTTTGTGATTTTTCTCATCTTGGTGTCATTCTAATTGTATGTTGATTCTAGATTTGTTAATGAAAACATCATTGAATCCCAATCTTGCATCTTGTGTATGTCTTCTTGCTTGTCTCTGAGCTCATATATGTTAATGTCACAAAGTGTGTTAATGTATGGTAAACAAAGAGTATTTTGAATTCATCTCTGAGTTTCTAACAAAGTTAGGATTAAACCTTTTTAGGTGAATTCAATGAGTTTACAGCCAGGTATAGAATTTGATGTCCTTGTGCTTGAGGGAAAGGGGTAATAGGCAAAGCACTTACTCTGGTTTCCATTGTGTTTGATTTGGGGTATTCAGTTAAGGTATATAGTTAGGTGACTCTGAGCCCTGGGATAAGGCATTGGCCTTTTCTCTTGAAGTTTCATGGTTAACAACCACACAAACATAAACATTCATTTGATAAACCTTTTATAGACTTGTGTAGAGCATTGTATACATCATTTTGAGACTCCTTTGAAGAAGTGAGTCAAGGGTACACCCACCTGAGCACTGAAGCTCAAAGTGTAGAAGGATCCTTTGATCCTTGTCAGTTGGCCATCTTCCTTGTGGACTTTGGAGTGGTGATAGAGTCAGAGTTTCATTTACATTATCCATCAAAGTGTAAATCTGCAAGTTGAAGATCAAAGGGAATAATCCACAACCAACAAAATGGTGACTCTACTAGGGACAACTATGAAGATATGCATTTGTAAGAGTCAGTGATTCTACTCGAGAGAATCTAGAGAGAAAAGTATAAGTGTGTTCCTATTTTCCTGAGTGTTTCAAAGATTTCCCATCTAGGTGGGTGGTGACTCAAAGGTTTGAACCAATGCAACATATTGAAGAAGCATGGATAGGAGGAGAAATACTAGGTCATATGTTAGAAAGAATCTGGAGGTCACTCTAGAGCAATTACCTAGACAGGGAAACAAGAGCTGGATTAGAAGGAATGGTGAGTCTACCAGTACTCCCATGAGAGAACAGAGAAATGGTAGAGCTAGAAGACCACATGTATCCTCAAGTGAGGATGGTTCACAAGACAGAGTTTCTAGATTAGAAGGTGGTCACTCTAAAGAAAGATTTTATGATACCCCTGAGGCTGCATTTTAGGACAAAGGTCCTTTGCCTGTAGGTCAAAATGAACAAAACAGAGATGTGCGTTTGGAGGTTGACTTAGATCTTGAAGAAGATCAATTCAGAAGAGAACCCATGAGACATAGGCAAGTCTATTTCCCATATCAAAATCTTCTTGATGTGGATGTGTCATCTGGTTCTGATGACATTATGGTTGATCCTGATGACTTGAATGCACTGAGGTTGCAGTTGGCAAAGCAGGATGCCATACATAAAAGATTACAAGAAGAGAGAGAGGCTGAAAAGGTAAATGCTTTGATAGAGAGGCAGTCTCTTATTAGAAAATAAATGAAATGAAGGAGAGAAACAAGATGCTTGCTTCTGCTCCTAAAATGTTGCAGCATGATGTGTTTGGTGATCTTGATGCCTTAAGGAGTGAGCAAGAGTGCTTACTGTAGGATCATGAATTTGAAAATGAGGGCCCTATGGTTAGACAAGTGCAAAGCTATGTCCCTTTGCCTAAAGATAAAGATGGGCACAGGATTACTAGGCCTGCTGTTATCATAAATGAGAAAGGAAAGCAGAAGATGGTGGGTGACCAAGCAAGCAAACTAGTGACAATACCAGGGATCCCACCACCTGATTCAAATAAGGACACTGAAATGGAGAGAAGGAGAAAAGAAGATGAGGACCTTGCAAGAGAACTAGAAAGAGCTGAGGTTGACGCTGCCATTGCAGAAAAGAAAAGGAAGATCCAATTTTTGCGGGCTTCTTCAGCTAATGCTCTTGGCCCATCTGCTACTGAACTAGGTATGCCATCTATGACTACTACTTTTCCACTTAGTAATGCTACTAGTTCTTTTCCTTCTTCATCTACTAGGATAGGTGCAGATCCTAGGCAGCAGTCAAATGCACAGATAAATGTAGATGCTAATGTTGATCCTAGGGTTAACACTAGTTCGAGCTTTCAAAGAAGACCTATGCAATTAGAAAGCTATAGGAAAATAAGTTTTGATGGAATTCCTGGTTATCCAAATGCTTTTCCAAATGATATTAGAGATAAGGTACCTAAGTTTGCTGGTAATAATGCTATAAGTTGTGAGGAGCATCTTAGGTTATTTGTTGATATGCTTAATGATTAGGAGGTAGAGCATGAGGATGTTGTCATGAAATTGTTTGTTCAATCTCTAATGGAGGATGCTAGAGATTGGTTTAAGAGGTTTCCTGATAGATGTATTGATACTTGGGACTCTTTTGAGAAATGTTTCAAAGAGCAGTATGGTGATAGGCCTAATGCTAGCTTCATGTTGAATGAATTCAATACCATAAAGAAAAATCAGAATGAGTCTGCAGCTGAGTTCAACATGAGATTTCAGAAAGGTATGCACAATTTGTTCCAAGTCATGCGGTTGGATGACAATGTCTGTTTGACTACATACTTCAATGCATTTGATGGAAATATGGGATATTTATTGAGGGACAAAGAACCAAGAACTCTTAGGGATGCTTTTAGGATTACTTTCAATATTGAGAACAACATGAAAATATTAAGAAAGTTGGGTGGAAAGAGAGATGACCCAAAGTTGTTTGGGGACAGGAAATATAAAAAGGAAAATGATAAGAATGTTGGATCTAGGAGGTAGGAAGAAGATAAGTTGGATAAGGTGCTTAGTGCATTGAAGGATTTGAAGGCACCTGCAAATAGGAACATCAGTGCTCCTACCAATGAAAGGCCTCAGTTCAACAACAATTTCAGTAAGCAGAATAGACTGCAAAATTACCCCTACAACACCCAATGGAAGGATGGCAAGCCTATTGTCCCTGCTGCAAGAGGAAAGAATGACAAAGGTGTCCCTGACCCTCTACATAAAGCTTCAATAAATGTCATGGAGAATGTACCATGGTGTGTTGCATGCTAGTCCCCTCATTCTGCAAAGCATTGTGTAGTTGCACAATCTATGGCTGCAAATCAAGATTGTGGCAATGAGGAGATAGAACAAGAAGAAGAACAAGATGATGTGGGTTGCAACATGGCTTCTTCATATCTAGGATATGAAGATGACTCTAATTTTGATGAAGAGGCAGATGTGAATTTGAAGAGACATAATCAGGCCCTTTTTCATCAAGAGGTTTTTTCTGATGGTGAGTGCATTGATCAGAAAACATGTAACATGAACTCTTCTCCCAAGCCAGTAAATTTAAGAAGACCTTCTAGAGAAGAGATGGAGAGGATTACTGCAGAAATGACTGCCCAGGTGCAAACTAGAGGCATGGTGGCAAGGAATACAAATGAGAAAGCTGCAGGAATGTTTACAAAGAGTACCAACTCTGGAGAACCTAATGAGAACAAATCAAAGGTTGATCACATGGTGAAATTAAAGAATGCAAAAGGTAAACATTGTGAGCCTAAGGGAGTTGGAATTGAAAAGATCTCTTGTGAGATTGAGAGGCCAGTTAACACAATGGCTAAGGTTGAAAAAATGAAGGTGGTCAATACACCTAATATGTCAGACAAGCAAAAGGATGTTAAGGCAGTGCAGATTGAGATTCTTGCTTCTACCCCTATTGACATGTTATCTGTATTATCACAAATTACAGTTAAGGTTCCATTGTCAGAATTGTTGAGGATCCCTGAACATAAAGATAAAGCTATTGCATGGGTTGGTAATATTCACAAAAATGATACTTCATGCAATGGATCTCAGGATAAAGCTTTGAAGGATGTTGTTGCGTAGGGAATTGTGTCTCAAATTCCTCCAATATATTTGGACAGTTCTGTCAATGCCAGCCTTGAAAATATTGACCCATTCTTCTTAAGTGTTCTTGTGAATGGGATGAAGTTAATAAATTGTATGATTGATAGTGGTGCCTCTAATACTATCATGCCTTTCAAAATCATGGAGAGATTAAGCCTTAAAGTTGATACAGTGCAGGGCAGGTGTTGTGCAATGGATCAGAGGGAGGTACTAGTCATTGGGACTATCAATGCAATGCCATATAGGTTGGCAGCATATCCAGAGAAAGAGCTAACAATGAGTGTTTTAGTGGTGGATATTCCCCCTCATTATGGGATGTTTCTATCTAGAAGATGGAGTGTTGCCATGGGTAGAAGTTTACAGTGTGATTTGTCCTATGCAACTTTCAAGACTGATGATCAGTTTGTCAAGATTGAGTGAGAGCCAAGAGTATGCCACATGATTGAGAGAAACATAGATAATGAAACTACATGTTTTGTGGATACTGATGTAAATGCTTTTAGGGCAGAGATCCCTGTATCTGAGAATGAGCTTGTTTTGTCACCTATTTCTATTGAGGTAGGTGTTGACTTTATGAAGGGTGATTTGTGGGTCATGTACTTTGATGGTGCAAACTGCAAAGATGGTGCAGGAGTAGGTATTTTGCTTATTTCTCCTGATGGAAACACCTACAAGTTCTCTTTCACATTGAATTTTTTTTGTACCAACAATATAGCAGAGTATGAGGCCTTGTTGTTAGGACTGAGGTTGGCACAAAAGCATGGTATAAAATGCATGAGTGTTATTGGTGATTCTGAGTTGGTGGTGTCTCAAGTCAGGTCAGTGTATGCTTCCAAGAATAGAAGGTTGAAACAATATAGGAATGCAGTGTGGGATTTGATTGAGCATTTTGATGCCTTTAATATTGAGTGGAGGGATAGGAGTAACAACAAGATGGCTGACTTGTTGGCCAATATTGCAATCAATCCTAATGATGTTACATTCTCTGGTATTTCTAAAGTTGAAATTCAGGCTAGGCCTAATATACCAGACAATATTGAGAATTGGCAAGTTTTTGATGATGATAATGATATTTTGAAGTTTATGGATTGCAAGGATCAGTATCATGGTCGGGAACTTGACTATTCAGCCTTGGTTGAGTCAATAGAAGGAAGGGAGGTTGTCTTAGGCAATGAGGTCATTCAGCTTAGAACTAACAAGGTACCCAAGGGGCTTGTTGCTTTGGAGACTATTTTTGACAACCAAGACAGAGTTCAAAAGAATATCAAAGGAGAAGATCATGTTGATCTTGAAGAGATAAATCTTGGATCACATGAGGCACCTAAGAAAGTATACATTGGTACAGATATATCTCAAAAGGTAAGGAGACCTTTAGTTGAATTATTGAGGAAATTCAGGCATGTTTTTGCATGGTCGTATGATAACCTAAAAGTTTATAGAGAGGATTTATTTCAGCATGTTATTCCATTAAGAGAAGATGCTAAACCTTTTCGGCAAAAGCAAAGGCCTATTAATCCTACTTTGGCACCCAAGATGCAGGAAGAATTAATGAAGTTGAGAGATGCTGGCATTATCAAGCCTATAAGGCATTCTTCTTGGGTGTCAAATCTTGTTCCTGTAAGAAAAAAGAATGGTGACATCAGGCTTTGTGTGGACTTCATAAATTTGAACATCATCTCATTGAAAGATAACTATTGTTTGCCCAATATGGAGGCTATGTTGCAGAGAGTAACCAGATCAGAATTGATGTCAATGATGGATGGTTTCTCTAGCTACAATCAGGTCATTGTTAAGGAATCAAAACAATTCAAGACAGCCTTTACAACACCTTGGGGAACATATGTTTATGTGAGAATGCCTTTTGGTCTCACAAATGCTGGTGCTACTTTTCAGAGGGCAATGGATGTTGCCTTTTCAGATTTCATTAATGATTTCCTTGTTGTGTATCATGATGATTTAACTGCCTATTCCAAGAAGGAAGAGGACCATTGTGCTCATTTAGAGAAAATATTTATGAGGGCTTTGGAATTTGGCATTTCATTAAACCTAAGGAAATGTGCTTTTTGTGTCACAGAAGGTAAGTTGCTTGGCCACTTGGTTGGGAAGCAAGGGGTGAGAATTGACCCTGAGAGGGTAGCAGCCATTGATAAAATTCAGAGGCCAAAGAATGTTAAAGGGATTCAGTCTTTCTTTGGTCAGGTCAATTTTCTGAGGAGGTTTGTGACAAACTTTGCAGAGGTTACTAGACCTATTTCCAAGATGTTGAAGAAGGGATTTGTAATCAATTGGGAGGGTGAGCCTGATGAGGCTTTCAAGAATATCAAGAAGACTATCAAAGATGCACCAGTGCTAAAGGCACCTGATTATAGTGTCCCAATGCATATCTTTTCTTTTGCATCTTTTCATACTATTGCTGCAGTTTTGTTACAAAAGAGTAAGGATGGTTTTGAGCAGCCTATTACATTTTTTAGTAAATCTTTGCAGGCTGCAGAATTGAAATATGATATAAATGAGAAACAAGCTTATGCACTTGTGAAGGCAATCAAGGCTTTTAGATGTTACTTGATGGGAGCAGTTGTGATTGCTTTTGTGCCAAGTACAGCTGTGAAGGATATTTTCTCACAGCATGAGGTGTTTGGAAGAAGATGCAGATGGATCAATAGGATCCAGGAGTTCAATGTCGAGATCTAGATCACTAAGTTGGTTAGAGGTCAGGGATTGGCAAAGTTGATGGACCAATCCAATCTAGATGCAAACTAGGTAAATCATTCTGAAATTGACTATACATGTGATATGGATGATTGTATTTGGTATCAGGATATTATTT
This sequence comes from Chamaecyparis obtusa, assembly GCA_027943335.1. Classification (NCBI taxonomy): domain Eukaryota; kingdom Viridiplantae; phylum Streptophyta; class Pinopsida; order Cupressales; family Cupressaceae; genus Chamaecyparis; species Chamaecyparis obtusa. The sequence continues at coordinate 41,308 of BSBK01007235.1, read as the reverse complement.
ACTATTTGAGAAACATGAGGTGTCCAGATAGTCTGAATGATAATCAAAAGAGGACATTGAAGTTACAGGCCATCAAGTATGTAATTGTGAAATGTAAGTTGTATAGAAAAAATCTGGATTGCATACTATTGAAATGTGTAGATGAGAATCAGGCTAGTGTGTTGTTGAAGGAGATGCATGAGGGAGTTTGTGGTGGACATTATATGGGTAAAACAACTACTCATAAGATCTTGAGAGCAGGATTTTGGTGGCCCACAATCTTCAGGGATGCATAAAAGTTGGTAAGGAGATGTGATGCTTGTCAAAGGTTCTCTGGTAAGCTTAAGTTTTCAGGTAATGTACCATTAAAACCAGTAGAAGTCCAGGCTCCTTTCCAGCAATGGGGAATTGATTTCATAGGGGAGGTACCAAACAAGTCAGGTGGAGGACATTCTTGGATATTAGTTGCCACTGATTACTTTACAAAGTGGGTAGAAGCTATACCTACAAGGAATGCAACTAGCAGGGTGGTAATTGATTTCCTGATGAATAATATTGTTACAAGGTTTGGGTGCCCTGAGAGGATAGTGAGTCATAATGCTATGTGCTTCAGGTCTGTTGAATATTAGGACTTTTGCAAAGGTTTGGGAATTCAGATTTCTAATTCCTCACCTTATCATCCGCAAGGAAATGGTTGAGCAGAATCTACTAATAAGGGCTTGATTAAAATCTTGAAGAGGATTCTTGAAAAGAATAAGAGGGCATGGAATTCAAAGCTGCCATTAGCTCTATGGGCTAATAGGGTAACTGTGAAGAGGGCAATTGGTTGTGCACCATTTGACTTGGTGTATGGAATTCATGCTAGAATGCCTCAGAATAATTTGTTGGAGATGTACAAGTTTGTGCAGTTATATGATGATGACATTGATGATGAAATGCAGTTGAGAATGGAGGACCTCATTAGGTTGGATGAAACTAGAAGAGAATCAGTTGCAAGGAATGCCAAATTGCAGTTGCAGGTTAAGAATCTATATGATAAAAAGACTGTTGATAGAAAGTTTGAACCTAGTGATTTGGTGTTAGTTTGGAATGCCAGATTGGAGGATAAGGGGAAGCATGGTAAATTTGATCCCATCTGGTTAGGGCCATATCTGATTCATGAGAAATGGGGCCAAGATTCTTACATCATCAAGGGTTTTGATGGTGATCTTTAGGAGTTGTCAGTTCATGGACAATTCTTGAAGCAGTACTTCGTTTGAAGTACTCTATTTTTTATGAACAGTAGTTAGGGTTGTACATCTTGTAAATTCTTGTATATAAGTTGTTTTCCCCTACCTTGTTTTGCCCTAGTCTGTCGATTTTTGGTCTTGTTGCTTGGTCTTTCCCTGCTTGCTCCTTGCTCTCTACAATTTTGTCCTGTGGGATGGTCTGGTTTAACCAGTGATTCTAGATCCTTGCTATGCCTGTAGGAGGCATACATCCCCAGACAGAGCCACTGTTAGGCCGATTTTTTGTCATGACAAAATCCTTGGAAAATGGCCTCTTCCCTACAAGTTTTTTGAAGTGTCCTATCATGCCTGCAGTCACTTGTTTTAATTTGTGAGAGAAATCCACTTGGTTTTTTGGTGTGCGCTCCTACCTTGTGCTCTTTGTGTGTCACCTTGCTTCAGCCCATGTCACATCTGCTAATGTGCAAAACCCAGAAAGATTTTTAATTTCTAAGGTTCGCAAGAAACAAACTTTATAATCTGCCACAGTGTCGAAAACATGCAGTGTTTTCAAAAATCCACATTATTTTTGACCTTTTTGGCCTTCATAAAAACCCTCGATGTTTTCAGCTTCCTTGTTTACCTTTGGGTCATATTGGAAATTTTGTGTGTTTTCGATCTTTACCGAAAACCTTGTGTGTTTTCGACCTTGCCTTTCTTCTTTCCTGCCAGCACTTCTTGTTTATCAGTCTTAACTGCACAAGTGCGATGGATGGTGGGACCTGAATTTTTGAAGGCTCAGTGGGACCTGACAGTGTCAGAGGATCAATGGTTGGCCTAAGTTCTCATAGGATTTGTCAGATCCATGAGATCTTACGCCAGCCGTTGATGTAACTTTTTGCCAGGTTTCATGTTGTACGAGTGGGACCATATGCCACATGGTGTTAGATGTTGTGTTCCTATTGGTCAACGTGGTTGTGCTGAGTGGGCACGGTGTCAGAGGGGTGATAGATGGCATGTTCCTATTGGCTATTGCATGGCCGCATGTCAGACTTTTCTGACATGCGATCATGTGACCGCTTGCCATCTATCCGTGTGGGTCCTGGTTATTTGCAGGTGGTGGTTGCAATTTGGTGGTCCCGAAGGTGGACATGTGGCAGCCTGTGTTTTGTTGTCGCATGGTCGCATAGCCCAGTTTTTGGCTATGCGATCATGCGACCGGTCGACACATGTCCATGGCGGTTGTGATGTTCGATTTCCTAGCGGTTGGTCTTCTTTTGGCAACCTGGCAACTTGCGGTCTTCTCTCAGTCGCTAAATCCTGGCGGTTAAGTCTCTAACATCTGGTAACTTGGTTGGCGGTTAAGTTTTCCATAGTCACGTAGTCGCTAGATGGTGGGCCCAAAATTTTCTTAAGTGGAATGACTTTGTGGGAGATCTACGATTGTCGCATGATCGTGAGGAATATTCCTCTCCCTTGCGATCATGCGACCGTCATTCGATCTAGTGTTGATTTGGGCATGGGTCCAGTGTTGGTACTCAGTGGTTGCAGTGAATGGTGTGATGACATGTGGCATCGGGCGGGCCCAAGTGAGGTCTTCCAGTTGGTCTAAGGTGGTGACATGGTGCTGACATGGATGCTTGTCGCATGGTCGCATAGCCCAATTTCTAGGCTATGCGATCATGCGACCACTAATGGTATCGTGGTTGCAGAGTTATTAAGTGGGGCCGCTGGGTTTCTAAAGTGATTAAAGCGCTGACAGATCTTGTGGCCATCATATCACCGCCGGGGTAAGGTGCGAGGAAGTTAACTTGGCGGTCTAGCGACAGTCGTTGATGCTGTCTAAGGTGAAGTGAAGATCTGAAGCCTGCGAAAAGTAAGAGGATCAACGGCCATGACTTAAAGCTGGATTAAATTTCAAATCATGACCGCTGATGAGCTGGGCACCAAAGATGTAGCTGTTTGATTTCAAATTCAAATTTTCTGAGGCTTCTTAGCGACTAGAAAGGACTGGTTTTCAATGCAGAAGCGACCCTGTTTGGTGAGAAGTGATTGGTTGCTATTCGTAGTGTGGTCCAGGGTCTATGCGGTTAATTACAGAGGAGGTTTTGTACCTGGTGAAGGATTTTCTTGGCTCGAGGTGTTTTTGCAATAAATTTTGTGACTGTTTCCAGCAGGTTGGGTGGTTGAAGCCCTAACCCTAGTCATCTGTAGCTTGTTGCAGATTTTCAAGATGACTAGGGGGTATAAGTTAAAAGATTTTGGATTTTGTAGCGGTTCCAAAATATTGTTGTTTTTTGGTCCCTATTTTTTGATTGTATATACTGATAGAGGTCTGGTTTTGTGATTTTTCTCATCTTGGTGTCATTCTAATTATATGCTAATTCTGGATTTGTTAATGAAAACACCATTGAATCCCAATCTTGCATCTTGTGTATGTCTTCTTGCTTCTCTCTGAGCTCATATATGTTAATGTCACAAAGTGTGTTAATGTGTGGTAAACAAAGAGTATTTTGAATTCATCTCTGAGTTTCTAACAAAGTTAGGATTAAACCCTTTTAGGTGAATTCAGTGAGTTTACAGCCAGGTATAGAATTTGATGTCCTTGTGCTTGAGGGAAAAGGGTAATAGGCAAAGCACTTACTCTGGTTTCCATTGTGTTTGATTTGGGGTATTCAATTGAGGTATATAGTTAGGTGACTCTGAGCCCTGGGATAAGGCACTGGTCTTTTCTCTTGAAGTTTCATGGTTAACAACCACACAAACATAAACATTCATTTGATAAACCTTTTATAGACTTGCGTAGAGCATTGTATACATCATTTTGAGACTCCTTTGAAGAAGTGAGTCAAGGGTACACCCGCCTGAGCACTGAAGCTCAAAGTGTAGAAGGATCCTTTGATCCTTGTCAGTTGGCCCTCTTTCTTGTGGACTTTGGAGTGGTGATAGAGTCAGAGTTTCATTTACATTATCCATCAAAGTGTAAATCTGCAAGTTGAAGATCAAAGGGAATAATCCACAACCAACAACACAATTGAACAATACTGGTCACTGACTGGAATTTCAAAATAGAAAGGTGAAGATTTATGGTACTGATGGAGATCAAATTGGAACCAGTGAACAATCTAAAGGTAATCTATTTTATCTTGATACTACTACAAAGAGTTTCTTGTTTGTTAAAGTTGAAGATGATTGGTTATGGCATAAAAGACTATGTCATGTAAATTTTGATAACATGATTAAGGTGAGAAAAATAGTACAGTCAGAGGTCCACCAAAATTAAGAAAACCTGATAAAGTGATGTGTAAGGAATGTCAGATTGTTAAGATGACCAAATCAAGTTTCTCAAGAAAGTCTTACTCATCTAATGGTATTTTGGAATTAGTTCATACTGACCTTTGTGGTCCTATGAAGATACAAAGCTATTATGGAGATCGATATTTCATTTTGTTTGTTGATGACTATTCAAGAATGATATATGTTATGTTTCTAAAAGATAATTCTGATGCATTCCAAATGTTCAAGTGGTATAAAGCTAGAGATGAAAAGGAAACAAGAAAATATTTGAAATGTTTAAGATCAAATAGAGGAGGTGAATTTATCTTTGATGAATTTATTGGCTTCTACAATAAAAATGGAATCAAAAGACAAGTATCTACACCAAGGAATCCGCAACAAAATGGTATAGATGAAATAAGAAATAGATCTATAGTTGATTGTCCTATAACATTTCTGATTGAAAAAAAGTGTGCACAAACATTTTTTAGAGAAGCCATAAGTAGTGTTGTCTACATACTCAACCGAGTACAATTAAAGAAAGGCACAAACAAGATACCTTATGAACTCTAGTATCGGCATACACTAAATGTAAGTTACTTTAAAAATTTTGGAAGTAGGTGTTACATACTGAAAGATGTATAAATAGAAAGTTTGATTCTAAAGGAGATGAAGGCATATTCTTAGGATATTCATCAAAGAGCAAAGTATATAAATGTTTGATCAAGGCTACTAACAAAATTGTTGAAAGTACAAATGTGAGGATTGATAAATTTGCAAAAAGGAATTAAGAAGATAGCAAAAAGGAACCTAAAGATTATCAAAGATTTGCTTATGTACATGAAGGTAATTCGGTTGATGAAACTGAGATGCAACAAGAAGAAATCAAGGAGCAAGTTGAGCCTCCACTGAGAGATGAAAACACTGATGAACAGTCTACTGAGCTTGTATTAGCAAAATATGTGAGAAGACACCACTCACAAAGAAAATTTATTGGAGACAAGAATGCAGGAGTCATGACAAGAAGTTGAAAGAATACATGTTTGATTTTTTATTTTGAGCCAAGATTAGTCAAGGATGCACTACGAAATGAAGATTGAATTAATGCAATGAAAGAAGAAATTGATCATATTGAAAAGAACAACACTTGGTCACTAGTACTGAGACCTAAGGATAAGAATGTGATTGGAACAAAGTGGATATTCATAAATAAACTCAATAAGAATGGAGATGTGATCAGAAATAAAGCAAGATTAGTATGCAAAGGGTATGCACAAGAAGAAGGTATTGACTATGGTGAGACATTTTCCCTTGTTGCTAGATTAGAGGGTGTAAGAATATTACTTACATATGCTCCCTATAAAGGATTCAAAGTTTATCATATGGATGTTAAATCTGCATTTTTAAATGGTGAGACATTTTCCCTTGTTGCTAGATTAGAGGGTGTAAGAATATTACTTGCATATGCTCCTTATAAAGGATTCAAAGTTTATCATATGGATGTTAAATATGCATTTTTAAATAGACTTCTTGAAGAAGTGTATATTGAACAACCTGAAGGATTTGTTGAAAATTCTAACAATGATATGGTATGAAAACTACACAAGGCACTCTATGGGTTAAAGAAAGCACCCCGAGAATGGTATGAAAGACTACTCATATTTAGTCAAGATTGGATTTCAAAGGACAAGTGACAACAGTAATTTATATTTGAAATGTGATAGTCCTGATAAGATTTTATTGTTGAGATATTTGTTGATGATATTATATTTGGAGGAAATGAAACAATGATTAAATCATTTTTTGAAGAGATGAGAAAGGAATTTGAGATGTCTATGATTGGAGAGATTAAAGTCTTTATTGGACTACAAATTCAACAAGTTAAAGATGGGATCTACATAACTTGGTCAAAGTATATCAAGGAGATCTTAAAGACATTCAATATGGAAGAATCAAAACCAGTTTGAACATCGATGGTTACTGGTTGTAAATTGTCAAAGGAAGATGACACAAAAGAAGTAAATGAGACACTTTATCGATCCATTATTGGTAAAATACAGTATGTTGTTCACAGCCGAACTGATATTGCACATTTTTTTGGTATAGCTGCAAGGTTTTTTGCCAATCCAAAGGAGACACTTTTGTCTGTAGTGAAAAGAATATTTAGATATCTGAAAGAGACTAAAAATTTTGGTTTGTTATACACAAAAGGAGGAGATTTTGATCTCAAGGTATATAGTAGTACTTATTGGGTTGGAAACATTGATGATAAAAAAAAGCACAAGTGGCGGAGCTTTCTTTTTAGGAGAAAGGTTACTGACATGGTTAAGCAAGAAACAAAGTTGTATTTCACAATCTACTATCAAAGATGAGTATGTTGTTGCAACTATGAATTGTTCTAACATTGTGTGGATCAAATAATTACTTGAAGGTATGCAAGAAGATATTATTGATCCAGTTACAATTTTATGTGATAATACAAGTGTATAAACATATCAAAGAATCTGGTGATGCATTCAAACACAAAGCACATTTCTATCAAGTATCATTACTTGAGAGAGAAATTTCAAGACAAGCATGTGATATTGGGGTATGTAAATTCAAAGGAACAGATAGCTAATATATTTACCAAACCACTGTCGAATGATGCTTTTGAGTATCTCTAAGGTAAGTTAGGGGCTCTTCCCCTATCCAATATTCACTAAGGCAAGATGCATGCTGCATCAATTCAAATATTCATCAAAATATCTATTTTGTGAGTTGATGCTAGTGTTCACTCTTTAGGTGAAGCCTGAAGTTGTGAAAATGTTTATGACTGTAATGAGAAATCAATACATTTTAGGTATGATTTACTCTAGAGAAAAGTTTTCAGGAGTATGTGTATTTGGCATTGTTGTCAAAGAGGGAGATGAACTATATTGATGACTACAAAGAGGAAATAATATGTTAAGAGAATAGTATTACTGATATTACAAAGAGGGAGATGAAGATCTAGTGAAGGAAAAGATTGCTACTGATAGAGATAAACAGAAGAAGATCAAAAAAAGAAGAAGTTACAGCTCAGAGGGAGTACAAGAATGACAGTGAAGTGTTACCATCATCAATTGAACAATGAAGACTTTTAGTGTGTTTCCATCAATGCCAAAGAGGGAGATTATTACTATAACTGATGGTGATGATGATGAAGACTGACCAAGATCAGAGGAATACAAGATAGTAGAAAGGTTAGATCAGTTATTATCTTGTCAGTAATGTCAAGCAATTGATTATCTAGTTTATATTGTGTTTCCATATCATTCAAAGTATGATATAAGTTGAATGAGTTAAGGAGAAGAAGAACTAAGATGTTGTGAAGTTGAAGAACTTAAATGGGAAACTGATACAGAATAGACAATGCTAAGATTATGTTGATATACTTGTTTTCAACCTAGCATATGATTATATCAAGCTAGTAAAGAATGCTAATGAAGATTAATCAATTCGGTAAGTTAAACTATTTTGGCTACCAAGTAGGAATAGAGATTTGGTAAAGAGAAAAAGTAATTTGGTAAGAGAAAAGTAAGTTTTAGTAAAGGAAAAGGAACTCAAGACACCGAGCAGAAGGTTTTAGGCACCGAGTGAAGTTAACCAAAATTCAGAGTTAGTCACCTAGAAAGGAACATAAACTAAATACAAGGATTAGAACGACATTTAATGATTAGCTATGATGATATGGAAGGTTATGATGATAAGGAAAGTTAGTTAGAGAGATCTATGATTAGGAAAATTCATGATGATGATCTATGGTTTAGATCTATGAGGTTAAAATAGAAGGAACAAATTTCAAGAAAGTTCAAGTTCCAAGGTGAAGGTAAAACGTGTTACCAAGATCTAAATACATTGAATAAGTTTGTGAAATGAATTGAACAACTAAGATTGATCAAAAGAAAATGTGATAAAGGAGATTAAGCAAAAAAATTAAGTCTATATAAAGGATGAATTTGTATGAACAAATGGCTGACAAACTGAAGGGTTGATAAGTCACCGACTGATGTAGTGAAGAAGGAAAAGATAGATTTCAAGTCAGAAAGTAGAATTTGGTGAAGTGTTGAAGCCAGTGGAAAGTGAAATATTGAAGTGAAGATAGAGAGTGCACAAAGGATCTGAGTATGCAAAGGATAGTTTTGAATTTACAGGTCAATTTATGTATTGTTATTTATTAGAATTTGTAACAGGTAAATCTCTTAACTGAGTGGACTTAACAATCTTATTGTAAAATCCTTGCAAAAGGTAACATTCTAAAGAGTGTTCAAAGCCCTCTAACTAGGCCACTCCTAACAGGGTGAAGATCCTAACAGATCTTAGGTAAATCCCTTGACTGTGTCACACCTAACAGTGTGTATTGTAATCTTTAACCAGGTTGGCTCTTAACCGAGCATACTTCAGAAGAGTATTTTCTTTAGTGGGTGACAATTCCCACAGTGGTTTTTTACAAAGATGGGTTTCCATGTTAAATATTGGTGTTACATGTGATGAATGATTTGTGTGAATGTTATTGTTGATTGTTAAATTTTATTTATTGTTGTTAGTAAATAGTGAATTGTGTCTAACTGAGTTGACACCAAGTTAATCAGATAAAGTTTTTGAGGTACTGAGAATCAAGGATTAATGATTCACCCCCCCCCCCCCTGTAATCCAACAAAAACCACACAATGGAACTGAAGTAATCAACGCACACATAAAAGTGGCCTAAAAGAGTTTGGCAATATAAAATTGAAAAGTAAACTATGGTTTGGCACTACAATTAAACACCTCAAAAAAGAATCATATCAACTCATAGACATGTCATCATAGTACCTTCCTATTAGGTGACACACATTAATATAGAATGTGTGTCAACTCATAAGAAAAGTAGTAGTTATATTGAGAGTGCATTGTTTTGAATAAGAATTAGCCTCTGCATACTCCATCCACCAAAAACTTACTTGTCTTAATTAGGCAAGTACTAGGATGGACATTTCAAAATTTTAATATTACATCAAATGTTATTCATGTTAAGAGGAAAATGACAACATATACCTAATCATATTTGAATTTGAAACACAGCATTAATCTTTGAAGTGTCAAAAGACAATCTCTAAAAATTGCCATTGTCAATACAACTAGTAATAACTAAGGGGATATCTCCTATGATAGAAAATATAAGAGAAGTGAAGACATGCCAAGAAATCAAATCAAAAGCCTGAGAATATTTTTAAAAATCTATTCTCCTCTTTTGTATGGTTTTGTGCAGTAAGAAAAGGAGATCGATTATAGAGTCCAGTCCCCTAATCCTAAAGAACATTGGAATACAAAACCACCTCAAGTTGAATATGATTGACACCACTTGATTGAAAGTATTCCAATGTAGTATCTATGCCCTCGAGGTTTTTATTCATTTATTACTTTGAATTATGAAGGAGATACATAATGTAATTATGCCACTTATGACCAAGTGATATAACAAATGGACTTGTAGAACTAAAAAAATGAGGTACAAAATGAATTTAGGAAAGATTTGTATGTACCTATTATTAAAAGAGGAAGAATGTTGATAGAGATCTAAATTTTTTACAATTGAGGTCCTACTGAAACCTATAATTGCAAATCTAGAATCTTCGGACTGGCACTTATCTACATGTTGAATTTGAACCTAATCTAGGAGGAACAAAATGTCCAAAGCATTCTATGCTTGGGAGAAAAATGCCTGAGGAATTTTTTACCCTAGTTTTGGAGCCAAAATAGATAGTACACTAACTGTCATGGGGCAAAGAGTTTGGATTTCCTTTGATAATTGTTTTCAAAGTCTTTCACACCTACAAACCTGAGAAATGTGTGCATGGGCAATTGTATAGGGGTTTTCCTTGGTCAACCCCCCATTTTAGTGATTCTTGCCTCCATGGATAGCCACTATAACAGAAATAAAGTGTGTTGTGCTCATGAATCTAGAGTATGTCTAAATTGCTATGAGCCTAAGTGCATAAATTTAATATAGAGAATCTACCCTAATCACTAGTAAATTTTGCCCTAAATTTTGATGAGAATTAGTCAAATTTTCTACAACAATTGGTCGAATAGACGACTAAAACCGTGGTCGATCTTTTTTCATCGATTATTCTACAAGCAAACCCATTGTCAAAATTTCAACCCTAGTAGTAGTCGACTTATCGATCGACTCTTCGTCAAACTAATCGCATGAAGCTGGCAGAATTGAGACCAACTTTGGCAAACTTGACGTCGAAATTGCAACGACATACTCGACCACTATTCCATGAAATTGACATCGAATGCATAGCATTCTCGTCGAAATTAATGTTATTTAAAGGTTGAAAAATTGACCAAAAATATTTTTTGGTTAAACAAAATGACGGTGATTAAACAAAGCATTTTCATTGTACTGTATATTCTCAGCCTCAAGAAAAATCAAATTGACTAAGAAAGCTTCGTTTACCTACAGATTTGTGTGCTTGTCTGAGTTTGATACACAGATCTGCGTATCAAACTCAGACAAGCACACAAATCTGTAAGTAAATGTTGATTAAATATTTTATTTTTAATAGCAGTTTAAAAGGCTATTTAAATGTTTTGATGGTTTGATAAGAACAAAATTGGTATTCAGATATAAATTATTGAGCTTCTCTTTGTTTCGATAATAGTTTAACATTCTCTACTTAACAAGGCCAACCACGTGAAGGTGGAAGCTCATCTGGCCCCTCCTAGAAGCCTCTTATGACCCTTTACGACATTTTAAGACCTCTAAGATGTATTCTTAGAGGTCGTAAATAGTCGTAAAGGGTCATAAGGGGTCCTAGGACACAACAACTGAGAAACATAAATGTAGGCATCATGGTCACAATATTTTGGAAACACAACATAATTAAGTGGTATACCCAGACGATGCAACGCAACCACTACTCCTGTAGTTCTAAGTTGACACTACAGGATCCAAAAACCAAAGATAAGGAATCTATATATGGTTTTTGGATCCACAGTGTCAACTTAGAACTGCAGGAGTAGTGGTTGTGTTGCATTTTCTAGGTATAGCATTCAATTATGTTGTGTCTCCAAACAATTGGGACCATGATGCCTACATTTATGTTTCTCAACTGTTGTGATACCTACATTTATGTTTTGTAGCTGTCATGTTTATTTGCATGTTCTTTGTGTTTGGCTTCTCTCCCTCGCATCAAAAATAAGATTTTTCCCACTCTGAATCGAGAATGCACGTGCAACACAAGCAGAATATGCACGGATAGCAAGTGGAGTTGAAAAAACACAACACATTTACATTTTCACGATGGTCTATAACTTAAAATACGCAATTAAAGACCTCTATCAAAAATGCAACCCTATTGTGTTTTTCAACTCCACCTGATATCCTATGTATATGAATTGAGATTGCATATTGAACTAGGCTTCTCTATCTGCATTGCCTGAAACCAAGAGACTGTCATAGTTAACATCTAAATGGCACGTCTCATCATCACAACTAATCCACCTTAAACAATTGAATATGTTTTCTTGTATTAAATATTCATTAATCAAAATTCGAATAGAAAATGTATACCTTGAGTACTACAATTCACATTAGAATCGATGCCTCCATCGTGCTCGGCCGGTGTAGTATCAATATTGACAGGTTGCATTCCAATGTAAATAAAATAGATGTAGATTTAGATGACAATATCACAGAAATACCTAATTCACAGTCTATCGTTTGTTCTCTGAAACACTAAATTAGGGATTTTTGTGATATCCTCATCTGTATCTATAGCTATTGCCTCTATTTTTGCAGGTGCTTTTCCCCTATTTGATATTTATCTTCAAGTGTCCACACTTGTTCTCTTGGTTGTTGCCAGCTTCTCTTTGAGCTTCTCTTTGTTTCGAGAATAGTTTAACATTCTCTGAGAAACATAATTGTAGGCATCATGGTCACATTTTTTTGGAGACAATGTAATTGAGTGGTATACCCAAATGATGGAGAGCAACTTATGCACCTCCGGTTCCAATTTGTTATCCATCCCGCAGTGTCAACTTGGAATTGGAGGTGCAGAAATTGCTCTCTGTGTAGGTATACAACTCAATTATGTTGTCTCTAAAAAAATGTGACCATGATGCCTACAATTATGTTTCAAGAATAGTTTAATTAACATTCTCTACTTAACAGGGCCAACCACATGAAGGTGGAAGCTCATTTGGCCATACCCCAAAAAAAATTAGATATGCGATTACAATACAGAGAAGGCATCATAAAAATATAATTTCAGAATTTGCCCTAGCCTGACACGTTTTGCACTCAAATCCTTCATCGCAGATAAGTGGAGATGGGCGGATAGATGCAGATGAGTTATCATCGACCCAACTAAAGTATCCGCAGCCATTATTTCCCTGTGATACCCAGTCTACATTAGTTCTTATATTATAATGAATAGTATTTACATTAGAAACTTTAAATATATACACATTAGCAACCTTTTTTTGATTAGGGCGGCACCAAAATTGTCGTCCAGGGTTGTTCAATGTCCGTGAAGTCTTCAACACACACTTCCCACCACCACATTAACAGTTTGGCACATTGACATGAGTCATCGAACCTATATCAATAATGCACCACACCATCGTTACTACATTTATTATTTTTATATGATTATTTTTACAATCCAAATACACCAAGGAGTACCATCAGAAATATTAACCATTTATAATAATGAAAAGTAAACCTAAATCAAATAGCTCAATTTTTTATCAGCATGTGTAGTCTGTGTGTATATGAAAAATGAAAGAAATATGAAGCTGAAATAAAATAGTGAACAAAATAGTATTCCACATAGAGTGAATGAAATATACCATCAAAAGAAGGTGACAAAATCTTGTCACGAAGCACAGACATAGGAAATCAAAAAGGGACAAAAGACAAGAAATAAGAAAAATCAATACGACTATAGAAAAATCATTTATACTATAATCAAAAAAAGAAACACTCTTTGTCAACAATTTCCAAAATCATTAGGACTATAAATGGACGGTTCTGATATTGCTTTGCCATTACAACAATTGAGCATTCATCATTTGGTACTTCTTGGTGTATTCCATTTAATTTTTTCAGTTGCTGTGTTTATGTGCATGTTCTTTATGTGTTTGGCTTCTCTCCCTCGCAAGGGATACGTCAATAGGTAATTGATTTGAAAGAATAATAATTTGATAGTCTTTTTTCAGGATAGGCGTAATCATCTTGCCAACCTTAATTAGCAACATCGGTGTCCTATCATTGCACAAGTGCAAGACGATAAGGGTCTATTCAAGGAGGGATGAAAAAAAGGTCATTTTAACCTTGCAAGGCAAGAGGAGAGACAGTCCAAATAATTCTATGGTGACTGTCCCAAAAAACAGACAAATGATGGAATTGCTAACATGTTTTCTTTTCATGTTTCTAACAAGTTTGTTACGATGAGGCTAGTGTGGTCACAATTGAAATTGTGAGTTTCTCTTGGAATTGAATAGCAGACTTTATCTATTGTGCAAAAAAACATATGTAGGATTATTATGGTCACAAAGTAATTGTCTTAGCATCAACATTTCACTTCTAATATAATATTATTAGGAATTTCTTACCATTGATTGTCAAACTGATGGAACTATGAGGCTATGCTTTGTTAATACTTTACCACTGTAGCGAATTTGGGTATTGTTTTCGAATATTTGAATGATTTTAATGGGAACTTTGAACCAGAGATATAAGTTTCCTAAAGAGTGATACTTCAACTTCCATGAAGGACTTAGAAAAAGGGAATTGAACTACAGTGGCTCCTTGTTTACCAATTTTCCATATAACATGAGGCATGTTGTTAGTTTTGTTAGAATTGTGAGAAGATTAAGGGGAATTTTGAGAAGATCATACTAAGGAATAGTGAGGAAGTCGTCGAACAAGAGGAGAGAATGTGTTAAAAGACCAATTTAGTAATCCAGCCGGCTGATTAAACATACACTCAGCAACCAACGGTAACATCAAAGTTGGAAGAATATCTTTGGTATAGACATAATGTAGAACTCCAACGCTATATAGTAAACTAAGACATAACTAGATCAGAAAATTAGGGGTTCTAGAATTATTATATCTCAGACATTATGTGAATAATAGACCCATAATTACATTAACAGAGATAAAAGAATAAATCTCATCACTATTTCATAAGGAATAAATCTGGAACTATATATAATTAACATATAAGACCAAATCAAAATATTTTATGTTATATTGTGAATGAAAACTTGTTCAAATTTGCAGAGAATCAAAATATGTTATATTGTGATGATATCAAGTTTTATGTAGGTGTTGTCTTATTTCCATATTATATGACCTCAAAATACATCAATCAATGTTTACAAACTTGTATTAATCACAATGAATATTTGATCCCTACAATCTTAGGATAATTCACAAAGATATGCTCATTATTTTATAATATCCCAGTCCCCTCATATTTCTATTTTAAAATTATCTATTTTTTATTCAAGTTTATACTACGATTAAGTATATATCCTTATATAATTAAGACCGTGACTAAGTAAAGTTACATAGCATATCCCCACTCTTATATAAACACTTAGCATATATAGAGACAATGAAATATCAACATACATATTGCAAGTAATGTAATGAATAATAGGACTCTCTTCAAATATCTATAAGGAGCTTTCCATGACTTTCTGATAGACTCAAATATAATAGACTCTTCATTAAATGTAAGGGTGACTTTTAATCTTCACTATTGATCTATATTATTCTTTAAGTACTACCCTTAACTAAATGTAAGAATGCCTTTTGTCTTCACCATTGATCTCTATTTTGAGTATTCTTCACTAAGTTATATGATTTAGTTACCGGGTTGTGAGTTTGGAGATCTTTATCTCTGCAATGTAGAAGTCGAGAATAGGGGGTATGAGAGTGAAGAATCGGTGAAGAGAGAGATCAATGGGAATGAGATGATCAATGTAATACGTATGATGAATGAAAATAACAGTCTATTTTTACATTTGATTCTTCTCTGTGATTGTTCAGTGTTTCCCGAATGTTTCATTTTTATTATTTACAACTCATTTTGTTTGGTTTGCTCTTTCGGTTCGACAGTCTAACACCCATATTGTCGTCAATATCGAGCACGTCTTTATTATGAATATGTTGTGATGGAATTCGATAACAAAGAACAAATATTTATTTTAAATATTTTATGTTGCGTTTGGATGTAACTCAAGTCTTAGTATCGAGTTTATTGAAGAAGTTTATCAACTTGTGGAAACCGTTTCTGTGCGACAAAGAATGCAATTTAAATTTGGTCATTAATTGAGTCGAGAACGGCTTCCAATAATCATTGCACAATTATTACGTTGGTTTGGAGTAATTTTATTTCATTTTAAATAAGTTATGGCAATTTTATTTCGTTGGTTTGGAGTCTTATTCCTTTTGGTTTGGAGTAATTTTGAATCCAATCTTGATCTTGATGATCCAATCTTCATTTAATCATTCAAATAATTTAATAAAACTGCCATAACTTATTTAAAATGAAATAAAATTACTCCAAACCAAAAGGAATAAGGGTGGTGGTATTCAAAACACAATGAGAATTGGTAATTTCAGAGATCTAGGCACTCTAGCCTATCAACAACCTCAAATGTTTAAAAGATCTGACTTGTCAAGGCCTCCACAATACTACACAATGATGGATTAGGTTTCCTAGGCTTCAAACCACTTAGACTCAAGGAATTCTAAGACTCTATTTTAATTCCCATGCTTCCAATACACAAAGTTCTTTCAAACTGTTCCAAAGGCTTAATAGGCTACCAATAACCCTGCAGCAGACTTAGGATGGTAATAACTTTGTCTTCCCTCAAAACACTTGACAAGATGAAAACATTTCTAGACACCCTTTTCAGAGTTCTATAACACACCAAAAGCTTTTATAGGGTTACTTTGGACCAACACACCTAACCATGACTGAACCCCTGTTTTCAATGCATGAAAATGACCAAATTTTCAAAGCAACTACTCTCCTCACATTCCCTTATCCCACCAAACCTTCAGCAGAGTTATAAAATGACTCAAAATGGTTAAATCCACAAGCAATTAGACTCACGGGCCCTGCAACACCAAAACCCCCAAATCTTAACTCCAAACCCTAGTTTGCTAGGGCTTCCCCAATCTCCTGTTACAACTCACTCCTGCATCAAATTAGTGATCAAATCACCATTCATTCAACATGACAAAACATTTTCAAACATAAAAACCCTTCCTTATTTGGACAGATCATCCACTCCTACACATTGCATCCAATTTCATTGTATTTTCTCACTGTTCTTTAACTATGATCACCTTTACTCCACACAACTTTGCATATGCACGGTTAATGATCTAATAATACAGGTTAGAATTAACATTCCATGGTTAGAATGGTTCTCATTATTAGATAGACCACTGGTGTAACAACAATTAGAATGGTTCTCATTATTAGGTTAGAATGGTTCTCATTATTCTAAGTTCCTACTGCAAAGTAAACTAAAATAAGAAATGCTATTAGATAGACCACTGGCGTAACAACAGTTTCAATATAAAATGAGACTCATTCAAAAATGGCATGAATTGAATAAAGAAACGTTGCAATTCCTTTAATGCATCAAAATAACTGAATTAAGACTTCAACATGAATGAATTTTGCAGAAAATAGAGTATTTCTATTGCTTACGGTTTTATCCATTTTCAACTTATATAAATTCTAAACAACTAATTCAACCAACTTTTCGTAAATCCTAAATCCACAGTTTATATATAGCATTCAATTCTTATTGGAAATCGATTCGACATACCTTAACCCTCTTCGTGCTGAAATGAAATGCTCAAATGAAGTTTCAAATGAAATGCGCCCGCAACCATTTTCTGGGCATTTCAACCTAGTTGATCAAATTAGGTTGGTGTCGACTGAAACGGATTGTGAGAGGGTACCTAAGACTGGTGTTATTGTTGTATTAATCCCTTTTCATTCACTGTTGCAGACATTCGTTTACTTCAGTGGTTCCACACATTGATTACACCCAAACTAGGGCATCGACCATGAAGCGCAGTTAATGTCTTTCCCAATTCTGAGCACTGAACAAGTTAAATAGCATTACCCTAATTTGTTTTTTCATCCAGCGGCATGGCATCTCCGTGATGAAAGCACAAATTAGGGCCACGACTTCATAGCAGAGCCGACACGGTGTACCCTAAACCTCCTTCGCTTCTACCCTTCTCTAGCTTCTACCTCCTTCGTGCGCGCTGAAATGAAGTTTCAAACTTTTGTTTTTTTTTTAATACATGTCCGTGTTGGTCGCAATTTCGACTACCACTGTGTTGGTCGAAATTGCGACCAACACGGGCATGTATTAAAATAAAAAAATAAAAAATAAAAATTCCTTCTATAATGCAACCAACCTAAACATTTTTATTTGATGGTCGAATTGTTTAGTCGAAATTTAAGGTCAAATGTACTAGTGAATGTGATAGAGTAAACTCTATATGACAATGCAATCAATGTGTGATTGAAAGAATGTGCTAAACATATAAACAAGGCTCAAATGTATAGATCTAAGAATAATAAGAAATCATACCAACCTAAGAGGTAAAATACAAGCCAATCATTGGTCATTGATCTCCTATCCATCGTCATGATCCTTTTGAAACTTCATATTGATATCAAATGCTTGATGTGATTAACTACTTGGTTAATTACTTGATGTAGCTGATTCAAAATCTTTTCACTTTATGGGATGTTTTCAAATTGGGGCTTCAACCTTGAAATTGTTTTCACCTTTCTAAAACGAAGTGTGAGGCTTTCTTTATATAAAAATAGAGGATAAACTTAGGAGATCTGGCCATAGATCCTAAATCCCCATTAAAACACCAAGACCAAACCCTAGTCTCAACTTTAGCCACATCCTTGGGGGTCTTACCTTGATTTTAAACAAATTTGAATTGATTGAGGACCCATATTTGAATTTAAGTATCCATTAATGCAACATGAAGTCCTATTATACACGCTAAAATAAAACACAATAAGGTAGGTGCTAAACCATAATGAAATTCTACACATCAATTAGGATTTTAAAATATATGATAGTATATTTAGCCCCCACTTTAGTGGTATATGACACTAAGTGCATATGCAAGCTAAAGTACAAGAATAGTAAAGAAAATGGATATTTCAAAGTTGTCGAATGAAAGCCCCCAACGTGCAATACCTACAACAAAATGTTAGGAGTTGCATTCTACAAAACCACTTTGACAATTGAAAACCATAAACCACCTAAGGCTTAATAATAATGATAAAAATCATAGGTAGCTATATGCCCCTTGTTTCATCTTGCTAATCAGAAAGGCAAAACAGGGTATCATGTTTACATGACGAATTATGAATCGAGTTTTTTTGACAAATGATTTCAGTAGGGTTTAAGATAACTCAAAACATGCTATAGGTAATTTGGATTGGTAGAGAACCTAATCACAAGCTCAATGCAACAAACGGTGTGAGAATTGGAGCTCTCTAGATCAAGATGTAAATGATTAAGTAATAAGTGCATTAGTGAAAGAAAAAGAAAAAGGTTAAAAACAAAATTATAATACTCATCATTTAAATAGTGTTTACCTTTACTATTCAAAGTGTCTTTTTGTAATCTTTTGAAGAGGTGAAGATGTCGAAGAAGTTGATCATCTCCACGAGGATCGAAAACTTGAGATGGGCAGTCGAGGACAAGACACCATTGGATGAGGTAGGTCATTATGTCATCGTTCAAGACTTTCTACATTTCATGCTTGAATTTTCTTTGCATATTACTAGTCATCCAAAAAATGCACCAATGTTTGTACCCTCTGAGCCATTATATACTCTTTTGGGCATTCTCTACCCAGATGGGCACTATGTACTCCTAGGCGTTTTGTACCTAGGTGGGCACTTTGTACCCCTCTGGATGTTATGTACCCTAGTAGGTGTTTTTTACTTTCCAATGTATTTTGTACCCAAAGACGATAGGATGTAGAAATTTAGAACAATAGCCTTTTGATGCCTATATTGTGGACTAATGTCAATCCTTTGTCTTGTGATTGCAGGAGAATCCCGAGATATGAGAGAATACAGGTGGTCGTGCCATGTCATATCTACAAGGGAGGATGCAAGACTTGAGCACCATGGATATGAGTTTTCTGAGGGATGTTGGATTGTACTAGGCATACCACCTTCTTGTGATGAAATTCCATGATGTGATTTTGATGGCACTCATGGAGCATTGGGATGAGGATACATCCACATTTCATCTACCTACATGAGAGATGACTATTACACTAGATGATGTATATCATATTTTGAGATTACCCATTCGAGGACGGACAGTGAGAGTAGTAGCATCATGATAAGAGGTAGAGATTAAGGAAGACCAAATACATTTTTTAGGTAGATTTGTTCCACAAGTCAATCTCACCACATCTTACTTGATTCACTTTTGTATGCTTCTAAGCATGTGTCATTGGTTAAGAAGGTTATGTTTTGTATAGTTGCAGTAGTTGGAGGATTGGTAGTTGTATGTTTTTTCTTTTGAGATAGACCACATTTTGGATGTTGGTGAATGTACTTATGAATATATATGTTGTCTTGATGTTTTACATGTTTGGGTTATTTTAAAATAAAGAAAACATGGTGATTAATTCATATGTCTAATTTTTTAATTCTATTATGATTGAAAAACAAATGCTAGAATGCTTAAAAATGATGTGTGATTAATAAAATAAGTAATGCTTAATTAAATACAACCATTGTTGATGTAATACACCAATGTAGATAGATGTAAATATGACTTAGCTAAATAAATACAACATAATCTATCATAATATGGTACATGGAAACAATTAAGAAGTATGGTAGTAAAACCAAGTAATATCTTAATGAAATAATAAAGACATACTAAATGAATCCAAGACAAAAGGCATATCTTTTCATGAGTGAAGCAACATATGAAATAGTAAAGAGCAATTCTTAACTATCTAACAAATGTGCTTTAATGAAGAGATCTATACTAACATACTACTTAACAAATTGAAGAAAAAACAAAAGAAGATCTAAGAAGAAATAATGTGATAAGCTTGGATATGCTCAAGAGCATTACTGCATTGTCCGTCAAGAATCTCGAGTTGTTGAAGACATTGTTCCCTACAAGAGTCATTGCCAATAAGACCCTTAAGAGAAATCTGAAGTGAAGGAATTTCTAACTCCAAAGGCATAATTGCATCAGTACCATAAACTAGGTTGTAGGAAGTTGTACCTGTGGCTATAGGAATACTTGTTCTCCAAGCCCATAAATAATAAGTTAATTGTGTGTTCCAATCCACAAAGTTACAAATAACATCTATTGTAGTAGAACGGAGAGGAATAGCTTCAACCTGTTTAGTGAAGTAATCAGTGGTATCAATAATAAAAATATGTCCTCGTGAAGGAGATATTTTTCCAATGAGATCCAAATCCCATAAGTTGAAAGGCCATGACATTACCTAAGATCAGAGTTCATGGGTAGGAGCATGGATTAAATTATTGTGTTGTTGACACTGATGACATCTATTTACAAATGCAAAGGATTATTGTTCAAATTTTCCAATAATATTCCATTTGAAGTAACTTAACTATATATATATATATATATATATATAATAGATTTAATGAAATAAAAACATGCAATCCTCAGATTTTATGGGTTAATAAAACTGAAAAAATAGTAGAAAAAAAACACAAAATGCACGAGTGATTTTTTTTCAAAGTAAAAATAAAATGGGAATAAAACAGATGTATGAGTTTTTAAAGTTCGATGACTAAATCAAACTAAAAATAAAGCAAACTAATGGATAGCTTTGACATAAAGAGGTTTGTCAACTACCATGAAGAGGTTTGGGAGTTTGAAAAACTTATTTTGTGTTTTTTTGAGATAGTTTTATAATGTGAAACAAATTTTCCAGCAAAAAAGTACAAGAGCAGGCCCACAATTAAAAGCCTATCCACTAATTAAAAATTTTGATGCAACATAATATTCCAAAATATCCCAAACAACCCTATTACACAACAAGACAAACTCCTCCATTATGTTACAGATTAGAATAAAATGTCCAAATGTCAATTACATGCAATTATCAACTGCTTGGACCACTCCACCAAAGAAATCCAAAACAACTTATTACATAATGAGACGAACTCCCCCATTATGTTACGAATTAGAATAAAATGTCCAAATGTCAATTATATCCAATTATCAACTACTTGGACCACTATATTGAGGAAAACCAAGCTTTTAACATGCGTAAAGAAAGGAAAGAAAATGAACTTTTATAGTCCACAATACCAGCAATCTATTTTTGGGATAAGTGACTACCTTGTACTCCTTGTCTATTCTCCACGGATAGGCCAAAAGAGTAAAGGACCTCATTAATAGATGTAGATATAACAGAAGTTACATATATGTTATCACACCTATCCTAGTAGAAAGCACTAGAATCACCAAGACCATAAAACATATGGTGAAGCACAAAATCTGAGGGTAGAATTCAGAACAGGATGGAACAAATCAACACCGTTGTGGTACACGAGCAAAGAGCTATCAAAATGTAAGGAACATGCGAAGGGGTGTTCGGTAGCTGGGTTGCTAGACCAGTCCTAACATGACCCAGAAGTTACATTTGGTTTAATACAAGTAATTAAAGCACAAATAAAACACTAGTGGGGAAAATTTATTTGGATAAGTAAAAGGAGAAACCATTGGTCCCTGTCACTTGCAAATGACCTTAAGTCGTTGCGGGAAATTTCAAGAGCGCTGGGGTATGTGAGGTCAACAGGTCGAGCTATGTTGAGTTATAACAAGCCAGAATTGGGAACTCATGATTGGATAGTCCTGCAAATTGATTTTGAAGGTATTTGGGAACTTCATGATTGGATAATTTTGCAAATTGATTTTGAGGGTTTTGGGGACTCGTGATTGGCAACTCGTGCAAATTGCATTGAAAATGCTTGTTACCGTCTTCAGGTTTCCAAAAAGATCGTCTTTTTTCCTCTCAAGAGAGACTTGCCACCAGATTAAAAAAATTGAAACCGTTCATTCAGAAGGCTAAAAAAAAATGGACGTCGCTATCTTCCAGACAGAATGTACTATTGACCAAATTTGAAAAATTGGAAAACACAACAGATTTTTATGAAATTTTCAGCATCTGTTCTTTATGATCTGCATGCTAAAATTCAAAAAAAAATAACTGAAAAAATAGAAATATGAAGGAAAAAAAAAATTGATTTTAAGTGCATTTTATCGGGAGCATAGCCGCCCAAAAAAAATAGTCATAGATACCCCTATGGCAACAGTAGTTATGTGGGTTTAAACCATTTTGCCCCCTCAATCGCAACAATAGTGGTTTTGGGGTTTTCGACCACTCTTCCCCCTCAATTGCAACATTAGTGTTTGTCAATCTGGCAAAAAACAATGCCGACCCACGTGGTCCAGCAATGGAATAGACTGTTGAAGGCATATAAGATCTCGATCGAAAAGGACACGATGAATACATTGCCAAGTCCCAAATCTATAAAGATCGTCGTAGATCCTCCATTATGCCATTCAAGCCTTCTGTTTATAACATGACTCAAAAATCCCTGCCTCTTCCATGTAAAGCATACAAGGAGTCGTTTGTTTTTTCACCTCGTGGTTGATTTTCTATACCTGTGTTTTGACACAATAACAAGACCCAAATCCAAGCTTACCAGTCTGGCATAGATAAACTAGTTTTGAGAAAATACTTTCATCTTCCAACAGATGGCGGTTAAAAATCTCAACTTCCATGTTCTGACACAGGAAAGTTACAAATCCTTGGCACGGTACAAATACTAATCTATTTTTTAACAGAAGATACTTAACTTCTATGATAAACTCTTGTCAACCCTTAGAAATTTAAAAAAGGCTTTTGAAACAAAAACGATAAAAAAAACTCTGAATTTTATTGGATGCTGAATGTGTTCAATACCGAAATAAATTATTCAAAATTACTGTAAGTAGTGTAATTCAGGATAGTAAACACTACGATATAGATAAACATCTGCTAGACATAGCACTCCAAACCTAGAAAAGGCCATACTGACCCCACTATCAAAAATCAGCACACATACATATTTTTTGCATCTAAATCCAAGCATTATCCTATGACCACATGTACTATAGGTACGCCATTTATAATACATTTGAGTGCTGTTTAGAGCATTAGAATGGTATCTTTCATGCAATTTCGGCGCACAAAATATACTAAAGCAGTATATGAAAGGACACCACAACGGAGATAATGAAATAAAGTTTTGCATAAAGATTCATAAACTTCTCTGATAAGTAATGGAGTATCCAGATATTGCAGCTCTGATTAGGTTTTAAATTGCTTAAAGATGCACAAAATATGATAAGTAAAACAGGTTCACTAAAACTAACTCATTATAGAGATGCGCCAACGAGGAGAATCACCAAACAAATAAAGCAGTCGGGATTGTAATAAGATTCAGTAACCTTACAACTCAACCAGAGAGGTTCAAGGTTCTGGACCTCAAGTTATTGAAACTCTAATTACTTCTCAATTGAATTACCGTTCATGAATTTATATTATAGTTCACTAAAACTAACCTGTAAAATGCAAATAGCTAAAACTAGCTCTTTACAAGCAAATATGGAACAACAAGATGTTAAAAATGCTATTGAGGGATTGTAAAAAGATTCAGAAACCTTGCATCATCAACCATAGAAGTGTTGAGGCTCAAACAAGTTCACTGAGACTAACTCTTCAATTTTTAATACATCCAATCCAATTGTTAAACTGCACTGAAACTAAACCTTTCAATAATATACAAAGCACCAATTGACCAAGCAGAGAACAAGTTGGATTGTTCGTACTCTTTGATAATGCCATAAAAAAAAACCTGGACTCAATTAGATGCCGTCATCATCTTTAAATGTCAAGTAGTTTTAGCCAATTCCTAAAATTGAGATAGGAAGCCAACCTTTTAATTCTATTCGAAAGAGACATGAAAGTATAATACCATAAATAGAATAATTGAGGGAAATGCAAAGTAATGCCACTTGCCATATACATTGATGGTGTACAATTATATTTTAATTACAAGAAATACAGCCTGCCTATCGAGTTGAAGATCAATAATGGTTGCAAGAAGGAACTTCCAGTTCAAACCAAAAATATGCACAAATTTAGGTAAATAGAATTACAGAGGAAAATACAAAATAATTCCACTTGCCAAAAACATACGATGGCGTGCAATTATATTTTTAGGAATAATAAGCAACAATTATTTAAATTTGACTTTCAAAAAATTAAATTATCCAGGTTTTACGAGAAATACAATGCCTGCCTATCTCGTTAAAGGTCAATAATCGTTATGAGAAGGAACTTCCAGTTCAAAGCAAAAATATTCACAAATTTAGGACTGATATAAGTTATCTCAAAATCCCTTTCATGGAATAAATAAAATGTTGCTACCTGGCAAACAATGGATTGCCATCCGCTTAGAATTCAAAAAATGTACATGCCATCAATCTGGCAAAAACCTAAAAATAGATCTGCGAAAATATCGGTGCATCATAACAGATCCTGCAAGCGGTTCAGCTTCTGCAACAGCTGCAAGACTAGCTAGCCCACATCACACTCTGAAAATGCAAAAACGCCACCTCAAAATTGCCACCAGCAAACTGTAGTTGACAGCATAGCCGCAGAAAAATAGCCATAGGCAGCCCCCACATTATATATTGTTTCAATTAGCTTTTACAAATTCTCTCTGCTCTGATATGGATTTCACTTGATGTATAAAAAACCATGAAGATTCCAAATTTTGGATTTCTTCCAGACACCTTCTGCATAGGAACCCACAGACAAAGATTGCTCTGTTCAGATCCTCCCAAAATAAACCATATAAATTTGTCAACCATTATAAAACATTCTGTTTTTCAAAGAGCTCTTCTGTCAACCTGTAACTGAGACTCCCAACCACTATGTTTTCAAAACTATCTTTCCTGATTTCCCTGCAGGTCGAAGTCTGAGAAAAGATAGAAAACCATACTATTCCTAAACTGAAATGACGCATTCTCTAAAAAGACAATGAAAAAATGAAATATTGAATTTCGATTTGACCCCATTCCCACTTCCCTCCCTACAAATTCCCCATGAACAATCTTCTTTCAAGCTACAATCTGATCAAGTTGCATCTGTTCGAGCCAGGCTCCCAGAACTGAATGGTCTACATTTTCTAATTGCCCCTTAACAGGAATTTCTCCAGAACCATTTTCAGTAGCCCTATCTTTACCATCAGGTGTATTTTCCTTTACCAGGGTTTGCACCCAAGACAAATCCGGTTCCTCATAACTCCGAGGGCCAAATGAAGCTGATTTTCTAAATTTGTTCAACTCTTCTCCTTGAAATCCCCAGTCAACCTTACCTGTGGGAGAACCCCAATCAGACAGTCCACCTGGAGGCAGATGGGCTCCAAGTTCACGAGAGCTAAGACTTCTCTTCTCCCTTTGGATAAAAGCTGCAGTTCTTGGAATAATGGATGCAGCCAAAGCTGGTGTCAAGGATGACCCATTAGCACCATGACGCTCCACATCAAGACAACGTGGTGACATTCGGCCAGGGGATGACAGTGTGTATGAGGATGACTGAAAAGGGGATTGCATCAAGGAATGACCAGGACTGTGAGGCTCCATCACAGCCTGCTGCATTTGTGTCGTACCCTGAGAAAATGCTTGTGTATTGATGGGGGCCAGCATTTGATTTTGAAGTTGTGTATAAACATGGGCTGTTTTATGTGCTTGCATTTGGGGACTCATCTGAGAAAAAATGGAAGGTTCTAGGCCTGCTAATCTAGGTGAGGTGATCTCAGAGGCAAACAAATCCTCAAGATTTGTAGGAGCAACATTAATACCATGACTCTTGTATTTTCCATTCCTGGTTGTGGTATTTCCACTACCAGACAAAACAGCTGCTGCGGCATTCATCCTGGCTTGGGTAGAGAGAGGAGAGAACTCACTAAGGAGTTGCCCTTCAAAATCTGCAATCCGAGAAGAATCATCTACAGGCATGTCCCTGGCATTAAGCTCTGCTCTAAGGCGACTAGCTTGAAAATTACTACCAGGAAGATTTAATGTTGGTACATTAGGCTGTGGCCAGCCTGCACACAATGATGAATGACCAAGCCCATTTACAGAGGATGCAGATGGGGACATTGGAGGAGTGAGGACGTTACCTTGCTGAGTATTTGTCAGTGAAAATGGAGATATTGAAACTGAAGATGGAGAACCAGGTGCAAGAGGACTCATGACAGAGGACATGTCTAAAGACGATGATGCCCTTGGGGATGGAACTGCTGACCCAGTAGAAACAAAAAGGGGGCGAAGTTCCTCAGATGTGTGGGCAAAGAAACATACTCTCCGTGCACAACTTGTCCCATCCTTGCACAGCCTTGTACGATATTGAGCAGGATGCAACCAGCACTCAAAAACACCATGAGCATATTCGCACATATCCCCACGCCTGCAAGCCCCCTTTCTAAAATCTGGGCAAGGAACACAGCTGTAATGGTACCTTCTTGGGTCACGCCTTCTAGCATTTTCACCAGGATGCACAAACGGACATTCAGTCCAGTCATGGGAATAAGCTCGTGAACAGGGTCGCACCTTGAAGGAAAACATACGGAACTCATCCGTAGTATAGATACTGTTCTTGATGTCTGGTAGTGATGGATCCACTGGGTATTCTTTTTTCTCATTACCATCAGCAAACATCTTTGTTGCCTCCAGAAACTTTGGTGAAGATGTTGCTGACTGTGGTGATCCTGATGAAGGACTCGATGTTCCTGGATGTGCAGAAATGGGCATCAAATTGGATTGAGATAGAGATTCTGTCCCATTGGAATCTCCTCCATGTTGCCCAACTAACCTGTTCGGCACCAACATTGGTGAACTTGAAAACATACCAGGTGTGTTCAGCATTTCTTCCAAGTTAGCCTTGACTTGAGTTAGTCTCGGGGAAACCATAACCACACCTGCAGGTCTTCTGCCATAAGCATCTACACAATTTATATCACCTCCTGACTGAATTAACAATTTTACAGTTTCAACAGAATAAATGGACCCTCCACCAGCTGCACAATGCAAAGCAGTGCTCTTATCAGAGCCACAGGCTTGGTTCACATCTGCACCACAGGTTACATAAATTGATAGGATATAATTCAGAACATCTATGCTGCCATACAGAGAAGCAACCATCAAAGGAGTCCTCTGTTCCAGAACCATTTGATTAGAACCATTCTGCCTACAATACCAAAAGTTAACTTCATCCACTTTCGACCCATCTTCCTCCATGGCCTTCTTAAACCCAATCAGATCATTATTTGCAGCCAGCTCGTGGAGATTTGAGCAAGATTCAGAGATTTCTTTCACTTTGTTGGAATGACTGTCGGCCATGTTAGTATTACTTTCTTTTCCTTTCGTGTGAGGGCTAGAAGGCTTCAAATGCTCAGGACCTCCGCACATGATTTTTTGTCAACAAAAATTCTAAATCCGCAGAGCACAAATTGTTCAACCTATTCAGAAAATCAAAAATATATTAGTGGACAGCACAGCACACTGAAGAGCGTAAAAGAACAATATGTATGTAAACCCGAGAAACCCTATTAGGAAAAACTAAAAAAGAATAGATTACAAACAGAAATGAAAACTATAAAACAAAAGATTGCAAACAGAAACAATTTCTTAACGTAGAAGAAATAAAACATATCCATAAAGAGAACTACATGGGGTAGGTCATACCCCAGTTTTACACAGCATTAGATGAACAATTAGACTGATTTTTAAACTCTCATAACCTGAAAAAAAATCAGTAAAGAGGAAATCATGGGGTAGCTCACACTCCAATTTTACACAGTATTAGATCAATAAATAGATTGTTTTAGACTTTCAAAACCTCAACAGATTTCATGTACAAATAAGGAATAAATATACCCAGCCTGACAAAATAAACACATTTCTCCATGTAAGATGACTTTAAAGTTTAAACATAAATCTCATAAGCAAGCATTAAAAAGGGTGCCATAGTTGGCAAGGGCTTTGGGTTCGTCCCATATAGGTACCGATGTTGATTCTCTTGGCCTCAATTAACCTCGTTGTTTGGCTGGTTCGGGTCCATTCAGCGACCCTCAGAGAACTTGTCTCGCCCCACTCTGACACCAAAACTTGGCATAAAAGTAAGACCAAGCTCTGGTGATAATCACCGGTTTGAGACCGGGGGATAACCCCTGAGATGCCACCCCAAAAAAAGAAATTTCTCACAATTAAGGATCATATATACTCGCTAAACATATTCACCCTTGCTTCCAACAGACCGCCATGGAAAATCCTTGCTTTACAAAACTGTCGCTGTGTTTAGCTTTGCAAGGGGGGTTTAGGCAGTGTTACTATGTGTTCTCATGGCAAGGGATCCTATATTGTGCTTCAAGCGATCCCGTACAATTAAAGTAGGATCAAAGGCTGCTTTAGGCAGTGTTATTATGTGTTCCCATGGCAAGATATCCTATATTGTGCTTCAGGCGATCTTATGCAATTACAGTAGGATCAAAGGCTGCTTGCAAATATTTCAGAGTTTAGAAAGTGTGAGAACTAGATTCCAGAGAAAGTTTGGCCTTCACATGTACAGTTAAAGCTGATCATAGTATTTTTCTATATAAATTATTTTCTTTTTGACCTCGCGCAGCTTCGGAAATTCATTGCAATAAGTACTCTTTCATTCATTGTACCCCTTAATGCAGAATGAGCCACGAGATTATCTCAGCAGCACCAGATTAAAAAATATCGGCAATACAGCTCCATGGGACCACAAGGTAATAAGCTTATGATCTAAAGGCGGCTCTAGAAAGCCAGGAAGACCCTTCAGATATCAAGGCCAAAGGCACTAAAATGCAAGCGAGAAAAATGTCAATATGACTAATCATTAGACATCGTCCAGGCAAAACAAAGAAAGGAAATTTTGAACTATTGGGGACCAAACCCCATACCGATTTCATTAAAAACATCCAGCATCAGCTGGCTCAATTTCTAGGGAAGGACCCCATTCTGTAACTTGCTGATCCGTCTGAAAAGCAAATGAGTTTTACAACTAAACATTCAACCTGGGCTGAAAACAAGGCCAGAAGACGAAAAAATAAGGTAAATGTGAAATCACTTTCATTACATAAAACAGACACCAAGCATTCATGGTACCTTCCGTCTATTGGTGAAATTGAAAAGCTGATAGACAGGTCACCAAGAATCAAGTTGTAATGAATGTATCGGCCCATCGCTGTAAAGAGAAGGAAGACGTTACACCTCAAAACTTGACTCTAAACCGAACGAGATCGATTATCCGAAGGCAATTTGTGCTTCTCGTACAGTTTTCAGCTTCCAATACCAAAGGGTCCAAAGGGTTGCACTCGAATCAATTAAGATAGTTATATTCTAGAATCTAAACCAAATTCAAATAAACAAAAAATAATAGATAACCCAAATTGCCTACAGCGCTGTCCTTTTTCCTTTAAATGAGGGAATCGGCCAGAGAAAAATGCCATTAACAGATCAGCAAAAGGGCACTAATTGACAGAGCGCATGATCCGTAATCACTGCGAAAGTAGAGGTTTAACCTAGGGCCACTGACCGGATCTATGGTCTGTGAGAAAGGCAAACCCTGTGAGGCCTTGCAACTTTTCTTATAGCGTGTAAAATCGTCGTGTTAACAATACTCCGAAAAAACTAGTGAACAACTTCCCTACCAGCAAAACCACGGAAATTAGTCAAGCCAATAGCTTTTAAATCAAAAAACTGCACTGAAATATGTAAAAAAATGTGCAATCAGTATTAAAAAATCCTAAAGGCAGAAAACAACCCCTTTCGCTGTATGTTTGCCTGAATTCGACCGCCTTAAAAGCCTATAACACTCGAAATAAATACCGTCAATGCGTACACAGAAAACTACAAATTTCTACAAACCAAAACTAGAGCTCGTGGTAAAAGCTGAATCTCACAAAACCTTCATATTTAGCAGATAAAAATAACCACACCAGTGCCCTGCCACAATTGCCATATCTTCTTCATTGAATCATCTGTGTCGAAGTGGAGAATAGCAAACCATTGAAATCAAGGCTCACACACACAGTCATTGAACAACAGAATGATTGTAGCCCTTACAAACCGTCCACCCAAGACTGAAAGTACTCTTCCTACCTAAGGAGACTCACCCCAACGAGAAAAGAATCAAATTTTGGAAGCCGTGGTACCTCAAACAGGTCTCAACCTTGCGAACATCATCCGTAAGATACAAAAGACCGAAAAAACAGAAAACCCAGTTCAAAAGTGTTCTCTAAACCCTCGTATCCCACATCTGCCAGTCTCATACAAACAACCAGAAAACCAACACATAACACAGAATTTCAAAAAACAAACACACAATCCACAACAAAACACGGCGAAAGTCAATCCAACAACTCACCTGAAAACACAACCCGTGAATCGAACCCTCGATCAGCAAAAACACACCAGAACCTTACAGAAACACCACTGTTCTGTGACCAGAGATCACCATTTCGCACAAGGAAAAAAAGGGTACACAGAAAATTCCATAGCGTTTGAATCCGGGCGATCACCCTGATGGAATCCGAAGCCTCGTTCCTTCTATTCAGACGCCCCAACCCAACCACCTTGAATGAATGCCTGGGAATACACGCCGATCAAATGCTTCACAACGTTCCTACGCGGCCGAAATTAAATGAAACCAACTCCAAATCATCCCAAATGTCACCAAATGCAAACGAAATGCGCTTCCTCCATAAAAAAGACGTTAAAACTCCTAAAAATATTTAATTATTTACTCTTAAAATATTTAATTTTTACCGCCTCGACATTCGAGAAACATGGTGGGGATAAACACGAGCATTTATTTTAAATAAATTAAATTTCGCCCAAATGAAATTTCCCCGAAATGACACGAAATTCACCAAAGGACGCGTACTGAAATCCCTCTGTGCCACGAAACGAAATGAAATGCAGCGAAATTAAATGCGAATTGGATACGTGGACCGGCAAACCCGGTGAAAAGCACGTCCCGTACATTTATTTTGGCTCCCCAGTCCACCTGGTGGCTCGGTTCCCGGTTGTCCTCTAAACCGAATTACAATCCCGCGTCGCGTCCGCTGTTTTCATTTCAAATTGTAGCGGACTTCAGGCAGCGGTCAAATGGAGTTAAGTTTAGGGTCAAATCGGGGGAAAAGGTGAAGGCCACCAACGGACAAAATTCTTAACCTAATCCAGCCGCCCTCTTCCCTCCCCTTGACTAACGTTTTAAGTGGATAACATTTGTGTTTGGTGTTTTTGTTGGTCTCAATTCCGACTAAATTAATACTTGCTACTAATTCTCCTATCAAAACAGAAAGCGATTGGACGATCTCCCATTATTCTACTATTTTGGAGTTTTTATATGGATGATACTAGGTTGTTAACCCCCACCCCACATCATGGGTTCAAACCCCAGTCAAATTAGGGTATACTTCCACCATACATCCAACGTATCTTCCTATGTTGTTCATATAAAATTTTGTGTCAATTCATCATCATAATTGTGATTGGGACCTTTAACAATTTTTATAAATCAGATCATCTTGTGTTGTGTGAGTATTTTCATGAAAAAGTCTTTAATGTGAATTTGACAATTATTATATACAATTTAATAATAATTAGGCATTAACTATACAATTTAATAATTAGTCATTAAAGATAATAGTTATGTTTTTTAATATATGGTCTCATATTTATATTGGTGATGAGTGTATTCACAAAATTCTTTCACCAAACATTTTGAAAAATTTAAATATATATAGTAGGTGGTGTATAATATTTATTAATTATGTTTTAAAATTAATATATAATTAAAATATTTATGTGTATACGTATCATATTAAAAAAGATAATTTAAATATTTTAAATGTTATAATTATTTTACAAAATTTGAAGTGGTCTAGTGTGTCTTCAACCAAACAAATGGTCAAAGGGGTTTCTTTCTTTTTAAATATCGTACCAAATAACCAAGTAAAATTTGAACTATTTTAAAATTAATATATAATTTAAATGTTTAAATTTACACATAACTTAATAATAAAGATAATTTATATGTTAAAATTATTTTACAAAATTTGAATTGGTCTAATGTAAATTTGGTACTCTAGTCTTCAACCAAACAATTCATAAGAGGTGTTTATTTCTTTTTAAATATCATATCAAACAACAAAGTAAAACTTGGACTATTTTGAAAGAACTTGAAGTAACATCTGACTTCAAAAATTTGGTAGTGGAATGGGACTTCCTTTTTGCTATAAATAGTTGCGATAAGAAATAATTGTAGGACTAAAGTTTGACTGAATTTTAGATGAAGTTTGACTCAATCTAACAAGGTTGCAATTAACCATCGATTTAGGGAAAGTGTTATGATAGTTTAATATCTATTTGAAGTTTAGCTATGTTAGGTCTAATTTTTATTTTATTTTATTTCATGGGCAAAATGTTCATTCCAATATTTATATTGTTGTTAGAGTTTATTCACACAAAAAAAATTCACCAATCTATCAAAAATTTAAATAAATAGTAGGTGGTACACAAATTTATTAATTCTTTTAAAATTAATCTATATTTTACAAAGTTGGTGAATAGTGTGTCTAATTTTAATTAATATAAAATAATTTACACTATTCATAAATAAATAAAAATAGGACACAAAGTCACTCCTCACAGTCGGTGCATAGAGCTACATGCAATATAATAATAAAGATAATGTAAAAACTTGGAATAAAAGAGGGGTAAAAATTATTCAAGCCAGGCCAACAATTACAGAGCAAAAGGCCTCAAGCTTACCAAACCCACTCAAACACAACTAGCATAACAAGTTCTCAAAAGAACAAAGTGTCAAACAACAATTACAAGTTTCCATCATCCCTAATTACCTTTCTCAGAATCTCCACATAATTTAAAGGAAGAGCCTCTAGTTATCCACACCTCATCCCTCTAAGCTCTTAGAAGCCCATTTAGCTAGGCAAATAGCCACTTTATTCAACTCCTTAGGAATATGGCAGAAAGAAATAAAATCCAAAGATCTGCAAAGTTTCAAGACTTGTTTAGCCACTAAGGCTAACTGGCAAGAGACTTCATCCAACTAACATTCATTCAACATATTAACAACAATTTATGAATCAGACTCACAAATAATCCTTTTCCAACCTAAAGAGCGCCCTTTCTCAACACTATGTAAAATAGCCAAGGCCTCCATCAAAATATTTGAATGTTACCCTTTATAAATGAAGAACCAAAACATGTCATTTCCATCACTGCTCCTACCAATACCATCAATTCATGTCTATCCTAGATTCCCTCTAAACGACCCATCAATATTCACCTTCAAAACTCCCTCAAGAGGAGGGAGCCTTGCTTTAGCGTAGAAACTAAATCCCATCTAACCATACTCCATTTAGAAGCAAGGAAATTTCCTAACCAAAGAAATTGATGTGAGAGAGCATCAAACTCCTTCACAAAGCTGGAGGGGGCAATCTGCGCAAAACATCTATAAATAGGGAGAGCTTGAACCACTGTGGTGCAAGAGCACCTCAACTTTCATATGTAGTTATGAGTTTTTCTTGGATTGGAATAAGGTCCTTAGGACCATATGATGTTCTTTTGATAATTTTTGAGTCAATTTGTAAGGCCCAAAAGCCAAATTACTTATGTATTATACCCATGGTCCTGATTGGTCAAAATGGGTCAAACATCCCATATGAGCAGGAATATGGTAGAAGTGTTGTTTTCATGTTGATAAGCCATGTTTGGCATATTTGTGATTTAATGAGGGAAACCGAAGTCATGTAATGGTCTAAGCGCAAGAAATTGCAAAATGATGCAAGGTTGCAAAGCAATTTGTTGGCACAACTTTGACAACTTATAATCCTAATGGCTAGTTGGTTCAAAAACTAGTTGGGAATGGTTAAGGAGGTCGAAATGAGTCTACATACACCTCTTTGGTCAAGGCATGATAGATCGATGTAAATTTGATAGCCATTAATGAAAGATTACTATGTTTTCCATGTTTTCCTGCAAGATTTTACTATAGTACGAACTTGTACGAATTGATTGGGCACTCTAATGTACATGATCAGATATCTTGGTGAATAACCTTTCTATTGCACCTATTCTTATGAAGATTCATTCAATTTGAAGAAATTTATAAGCATTTATGTTCTAGCTAGTCTGAAACCCTCGTAACCCTAGGGTTTTGACTAAATGGAAATAAAGACTTGACTTCCCACTGTACAAAAATATAATCTTTAGGGGAATTTTAGGTCCATCTATGTAATTTAAGATTTGGAAGGTTTAAAAGTGGTCCAAGTAGATGGCTAGAAATGGTGATGAGCCCTAAGCTTGACATCCCAATGTGATAGGCTAGGAAATGAAGAAATTGAATGCAATTTGAGTTGCAGCAATAGATTTGAGAGGTATAGGCACTTAAAGTTGATGGAATTAGTTGTTTGGAGACTAGAATAAATTGTTCAAAGTGGTGGTTGGGTTGGGTGAAGAAGGTAAAGAGTATATGCTTTGTAAATTAGGCCTATTAGCCCTATTAGGCCTTGGTGATCAAACTTGGTTGATCAATCAATTAGTGAGACCCAAATCGGTACTTGAGGTATGTTTTAAAGTACACAAAAGGGTGTCTATAAATGTTCTTGGTTTGTTTTGGTGATAAGGGGCTGGAAATTTATGTCCCAGAAACTCGTCGGTTAGGCTTAATATACCTAATAGGGCTAATAGGGTGATCTAACCAAAATAGTGTTTTGGGTTTATTTGAGTGGTCAATTCATGTTGTATTTAAGTAAATTAAGTTTTCTCACACCATTTTCATAGTACCTATAACCAATGGTGAATATTTTTAGTGAAACCCTTAAGTTGAGGGTTTGGTGTGATAAGGATCTTGAGGGAAAATGGTGTCACAAGTGCAAGTTGGATTTGGGAAGAGTTTGGTTGGATGTCATTGAGACTTATAAGGTTGGAAACACCTCATATATCTATGTTTATTCCATGTAAAGGTATCAGTATCACTCTTGTGCAAGAGGCCTAGTGAAAGATCTTATGGAAGTTGGATACGTAGGGAAAGGTTCCCTGAAAGGTCTAGATTATTTGGTCTACTAAACAAGTAAAACTCATGGATTGTTTCTTGGGTCCATCATAGTACCTTTTCATTATACTGACTTTAGAAGAGTCAATCTTCCAATAAACGAAAGCCATCTATAAGTCCAATGACTAACCCTTTTTTGAAATTTATCCTAAATCTCTTACCAAAAGTCTCTCAATTGTGATCCCATACTAAGAGGAATCCCAAGATACACCAGAGGAAGAGACCTAATATAAAACTTGAGAATTTGAGAAATTTCATTTTCAATAGCCTGAGGAGTATTGAAGAAAAAATAGAAGACTTTGCCTCATTAATCTTTTGCCTAGAAGCATCTAAATAGGTGTCCAAGGTTCTCTTAAAATTAATAGCTTCATTGATTCAATCTTTGTCCATGAGAACAATGGCATCCACAAACTGGAGGTGGGAATAAGGAGGCAGGTTATTTCCCCAACTCCATCCCTAAATCAAGTTGTGTCAAACCTTATCTTTGATGAATCTGCCAAGCCCCTCAGCTATGATGATAAATAGATAATGAGAGAGTGGATCCCCTTAACGAAGACCCCTAAAATCCTGAAATGGCTTCGAAGGATCGTCATTGACCAAAACTAAGAAGGAAGTGGAAGAGACACAAGTCATGACCCAATCCACCTAATCCTAAGAAAATCCAAAATCCAATTGATTTTTTTGTAAGAAGGACCATTTAACTCTATCACAAGCTTTTGCCATATTCAACTTGATAAACATGGCCTTTTCTTTAGACATCACCATAGAGTGAATATTCTTAACCACAACTACTATCTTGTTAAGAATTTGCCTTCCCATAATAAAATTCCCCTTCTCATTAGAGATCAGACCTTTGAGGCACTTCTTCAGTCTCTCAACAATCAGTTTAGTAATAATCTTATAAACCACATTACGTAATACAATGGGCCTAAACGGATCAAATCTATTTGTATGCTCTTTTTTAGGAATCAGAGTACTAAATTTAGTATTCATGGCTCTTAACATTTGTTTGTTCCTATGTGACTCCTGAACAACTGCTAAAAGGTCAAGCTTAATAATTTCCCAAAATTCCTAAAAAAATCAACTGGGAAACCATTAGGGCTTGGAGCTTTACCTTTTTTCATTTGAAATACAATGTCTTCCAATTCTTGCAATGAGATGGGGCAAGCAAGAGCTATATTCATTTCATTGGAAACTAGTGAGGGAATGTAGCTGAGAATAGATGATTCATATTTGCTAGCAGAAAGGGAATCATTTGTAAATAAGGAAGAGAAATATTGATTTAAGGTTTCTGAGAAATTTTACCCAATGAAGAAAGTTGAGGCCCCTTCCAAAGAAACTAGAGAGGTAATGAGGTTGTCATTTTTTCTAGCTCTGATAGAGCTATGAAATAAATCAGTGTTCTTATCTCCTTCATGTAGCCAATTAATTATATCCTTCCATTTCCAAAAGATCTCTTCACAGAGTTCTCATTCCTCAAATTCTTTAATTGTCATAGCCTCTTCCCGACTGAGGTCCAGTGTAAGCCCCTAACCACATATTGTTTGAGTGATGGAATAAAGTCGAGCTTGCATTACCATTTTTTTGGAGTTAAGTTTTCTAGAATACTATCTATTTCATCTTTTGAGCTTATACTTTACATGTTTCAATCTCCTAATAAAAGTATACATAGTTGTTTCATGAAGGGCTCCCCTTCATACCACCAATTAATCATTAAATACTAAAGAGAAAGTTCCCACAACCACATAATCTAAAATTTAAAGGAGGGACTCTTTGAGATATTAGGAGGAAGCATGGATATCTTAATCGGCTAGAGATTAGACCCTTTCCAATCCAAAATCTTTGAACTAGTGTTCCATCTATCACTCAGCCAAATGCAAGAGACAATAAATCTATCCAATCTCTCAGAAATAGCATCCACAACCCTTCTCCTATTATTCTAAGTGTCGATATCATTCATAGGTTTCACATCAATCACATTTAAGAACTCAATATTATCATTAATGAGAGTGGTAAAAGGATCAAGCATAGTCATACCTCCACTTTTCTCATCCAAACTACAAACTACATTAAAATATCTAGCAATGACCCAAGGAAGAAAGAGTACCAAAAAATGAACAAATCTTAGAAGAGCCCAAAGTTGAGATTTACCAAGAATATTAGTAGGGGCATAAACATTAGTGAATAACCAAGTTTTACTTGAGTCTAAGCTAGTGACGAACATAGAGAGAGATGACCTACTTGAAATCCACCATTGAGGTACAATCCTTCTAGGATCCCACAAAAGAGCCAATCTGTTTGAACTACCTTGGGCACCTAAGCACTAACATGCACCTCAAGACCAAATACTAGAACCTTTATTCACCAAGGCTTCCATTTTTAACTTAGTCTCCTGAACGAACATAATATCAAGGACACGAGAAGCAATCAACTCCAGAATAGCCTTTTGTCTTAGGATGTTGTTCAACCTCCTTACATTCCAGGATAAAACAATCATTTATGGAGTTGGGAGAAGTGGGAATCAATGGGTTTCATAGACCCTTACTCAACCAATGTATCTCCAACAATCTTGACCTTCTCTTGATCACTATTTCATCCACTCCTTGTAGATTTTTCTAAAGGCCTCTTTTTCAGGGGTTTTTATTATAGGCCTAAAGTAGTAGAGGCTTTGTTGCCCTTCCCAAAAGCTGAGAGCCTCTTAGCCAAAGGATGAGCTAAATCCATCACGATTGCACCCTTTGGCTCAACTTAAGGACCAGTGAGATCTTTGATATCCATAAACTAGGAAGGCATATCACTAACCATCTACCCGTCTAGTTGGTCCACTATACATAAGGTTTGATCTTCTTTCACTTTGTCTTCATCTAGCACCACACATTGTACCTTAGCCCTAGAAGAAATTTCAACCGGGATTCCTTCCTCTTAGACTAAGTCATCCAAAACATCAAACTTATTAAAAGTGCCATCATCATGTATATCCATCCAAGTTCTCTTCTTTCCTCTGTACCCTTATTATGTGGCTTCATAGGAATAAATCCCACTTGATCAGCTTGACCTCCAAATAAAGGGGACTTCCCCTTATCCTCCCTAAGGAAACACTGCAATGGTCCAAAAGCTATCATGGGGGATATCTTATTTCTATGGCATCTTCACTATAAATGGCCATATTTATGACATAATCTACATATAAAGGGAAAAGTCTCATAGTCTAGAAGTTGAATCCAAGATGAGTATCCCAAACAAATTTTCGTAGAATCTAGTAGTGGGTTATTTAAATCAACTTCTACACAAATACACTCGTGAGAAATTACCTTTCAATCCTAAGTTTGTGTAGTCGAACCCACACATTTTCCAAGCAGTAATGAGATTGAGTGGACAATGTATTCCCTCTACAACTCCAACAAAAGTTGTGACAACCAAACCCAAACAGGAACTCATGAAGGGATCTCCTCAGTAGAGTTTGAAACCTACATGCCAAGGTTTGATAAACAACCCCACTTGATTGAAGAAATAAGGGCCACCTTCAAAACCCATATTCCTATCCATCGCGCTAGAGAAAATCACCAAAAATAATTATTAGCTACCAAAATTATCTCCATGTCCCCTTTTGGATTCCAAACCCGTTGTGCCTAGGATTCTAAAACAAGGAGTGAGAGTCAAAGACCCATGAATTTTCATATGAAGGCATGGTTACACCAATATAAAACATCATCTAAACTTTCTCAAGTTGACTAACCAAAACAAGGTGTTCTTATGACCTCTCCGGACAACCATTAACATTTTTAATTTGAACAACCTATGAATTTGCATATATGAGGGCATGATTACACCAATATGAAACATCATCTAAAACTCGCTTAGGTTGAATAACCAAAACAAGGTGTCCCTATGACCTCTCCAGACAACCATTAACATTTTTAATTCAAACAACCCCCTTTGAGGAGGAAACCCCTTCCCCAGATTGAGACTTGCTTAAGAATGTCATGGCACTTGCATGCACTTAAGAGGATGGGTCTACCATCTCTATATCACTCAATCCCTCCTTAGAGGCAGATAACCCTTGATTCTCCATAAGAAATCAACCCAAACAACAAGATACCACTAAACTAGAAACCACGGATCACAGAGACCAAAGTTACCCCCAAAAAAATCCCTATAAGTAGTATCAAAATAAAAATAAAAATGTGCTCACGCAGCCCCAAGAATGACTCAAATCTACACTATACACCCTTTGTTGATGGCTAAAAACCCCCTGCTCCCCATGTCACTTCACAACACCACCACGAGGGGCCCCTGTCCCATTGTTCTCCAACCCTTGAGCAACGAACAAATTCCCCTGTGAAAAAAATTACTAGTGACAATGGGCTAGGGTATGCATACCCTAGCTACAACTCAACTTGATCGCCATTGTCTATAATTTTCAATCAAAGGTGATTTATTTTAATGGATGGACATTTATTGTTTAATGCTACCAATAATGTAAAAACTTAAATATACTATATGTTATTAATTATTCTACAAAATGAATTTTGATAGAGTAGCAAGAGGATTTAAGGTCCTCTAATATATACTAGAGTTAATAATTTGTCGCACTTGTCTAGAAGCTATGTTGATGACCACAACATTTTGTTAGTCTTGAGTTGTTTGTAGTGGTTCAATTAATTTTTTTGGCAACTAGTTGATGTCTCCTTTTATGTCACTTTTTTGCAATGTATCAATATTCTAATGTGAATGTGGTGTTTGTCTTCAACAAACAATTCATAAGAGGGGTTAGTTTCTTTGTTAATATCGTATCAAACAATGAAGTGAAATTTTGGCTATTTTGAAAGAAAGTAAATAGCAATCTCATGTGTGTTGAAAATTTTGCTAGTGGAATGGGACTCCCTTGTAGTGATTAATGTTTTGAATAAGAAATGGTTGTAGGACTATAACTTGAACAACATTCTAGATGAAGTTTGGCTCACTATAACAAGATTTTGGTTAGTCATCAATTTTGAGAAGGTACCATGATAGTTGAGTATCTAGTTAAAGTTTGGTTATGTCTTGTCTCATTTTTTATTAATGTAATTTCATGGACAAAATGTTCATTACAGTATTTTTCTCATGAACCAAGTCAAGACTTAATAAAACTAGTGTGCACGAGCATGTGTGCGCTCATACACACACACATACATATGCATATACAGGGATATATATACATATATATTATTATATTTATGTATAAATATACGTACATATATATTTATACATAAATATAATAATATATATGTATATGTATATGTATATATATGTGTGTGTGTCTATATATGTATGTATATATACATATACATGCACATGTACATATACATATGCATGTACATATAAATATACATGTATATATATACATATACTTATATCATTATATATACATATATATTATATATGTGTGTGTATATATGTATATGTATATATATATGCATGTATATGTGTATATATATATATATATATATATATATATATATATATATAT